>QMIH01002955.1:23555-48385 GCA_003987875.1 Clarias batrachus
GGATTCTAAACATGACATTGTTACTGTTTTTAATACCTGCAGTGGAAGAGTCTGAGAATTTATTTACCATAAGCTTTGTTGTATTGTTTTTAATCACTCTATACACAACCTATGATTTCACCTATGCTATTTTACAAATTGAATATTTTTATGTTACACTCTAAAACTGCTGGGTTAAATGTTAAAGTGCTGGGTAATTTTATCTATTTATTATTATTTAGTAGATTGCCTGTTAGAAATACCCCAAATGAAATTAATCCGCTGTTTTCACTACTTCAGAGATAGTTAATCAGCGGTAGTTTTCACTACTACTACTAATAATAATACTGAATGGAGAAAGTGCAGTCATCATCATTGCAGGAGAGAAGAAAATGAAGAATAAATAGATATATTTATATGTATTTAAAGTTTGAGCTCGACACGTTTATGAGCTCTGTCGCTTGCTGTCAATGGACGCCTAAGAAAGAGAACACATGTTTGGCTTCAGTAGACACACAATACTTCAGACTGAAACATGACTGCCCCCTACAKGTAATGAACGGYATTTTCACAACTTCCCGCGAGCTGCCGCGGAAGCACGCGAGATCCCTTTTCAAGGAACGTGCGTTCTTAATGGCCTGATCTGTATATTAAAAAAACTGGTATTTTGTGTAGGCACTGCCTCGCATGCATGCAAATACAGGCCAGTGGGCAGAGTGCCCGAGTGAGCCCGCAAGGGGCCGTGTGACCCGAGATCCATTAACGAGGATTAATCACCAGTTGGTGCCCATTCCTGTATCCCTGCAAATCTGCCCAGGGAGAGGCAGCCTACCTAGTGAGCTCCAGAGTGAGCAAATATAACATTTAGGCTCACACCAGTCTATGCAAAAGTTTAGGCACTTCTTGATAAATAACAGATTTTGGGTGATTTTTTTAATTGAAAATACATTAGCACAGTCTCTCTTGGAAATGAAAAAAATGCACAATATTTTCAGCAAACATTGGTACATAGTTACTCTTTATGTCATAAAATGAACAAAGAAAAAAAAWAATAAAACCATTATCGTGGCACTGTGCAAAAGTTTGGGCACCCTACATAATCAGTACTTAGTAACACCTCCTCTGGCAGATATCACAGCTTGTAAACGCTTTTTATATCCAGCTAAATATCTTTCAATTCTTGTACTTGGGATTTTCCCCTATTCCTCCTTGCAATAGGCTTTAAGTTGTGTAATATTCTTTGGTCATCTTGCATGCGCAGCTCTTTTAAGATCCACACACAAATTTTCAATGATGTCTCTTGAGGTTTTCCATAGTGGATTTTCGGAGTTCTCTCCCAGAGTTTTCTTGGTCTTCCAGATCTCTTCTTGACCTCCACAGTTCCCCTGAACTTCCGTCTCTTAATTACATTTCTCACGGTGGAAACTGCAAGCTGACAACGCTTTGCTATCTTCTTGTAGCTTCTCCTGCATTGTAGGCATCAATAATTTTAATTTTCAGAGTCTTACACAGCTGCTTAGAGGAACCCATGGTTGTTGAGTGTCTGCAAGTGTGTGCACAAGATTTGAAGAGTCAAAGTATTTGAAAAACTTTGAAATTGGCATTTACTAATGACAGCTGCTGTCATGCATCAGATGTAACAAGCTGATTAAGGTCTGAAACCGTGTAAAAAGAATCTGAGATTCAGGAACTCTTACAGTGGCCAAACTTTTGCACAGAGCCATAATAATGTTTATATTTTTTATTTTTGTTCAATTTATGGCATAAGAAGTAACTATGCATCAATGTTTGCTGATAATATTTAGCATATTGTTCCATTTAAAAGAAAGACCTGGCTAACATCTTTTCAATTAAAAAATCATCAAAACCTGTTATGTACCAAGGGGTGCCTAAACTTTTGCATAAGACTGTATTATGTTATACTGTATCTGCTTAATGTATTTTTTTTTAATTCATGTTATAATGTCAAAATGAGGGTGTGAAAACACTCTCATGGGGTGAAGCCTTCAAGTCTTCAGTTGTGTACACTATGGTGCATGTTTTTTTAAATCAAACCAGAATTTGCCAGACATTTGTCTCTTCTGCACTGTAACACTTCCGCAACTGCGCTTTACAAACAAGACCTTGCATTATCGTTCTGCATTATYGTTCGCACTCAGTGACAGTTTTGCCAAAGGTTTTTTGTTGTTCGCAAGCTTCCATAATTCTTCTGATTGTGTAAAGCTGCTTTGCGACAACGACTGATGAATTGTTCAAAGAAAGAAATACAAAGAAAAATTGAATTGAATTGAATTCACTTCAAGACCATTTGAAGCAAAACACCACAGAAACAAAGGAGGTGTAGAAACCTCACTGACAGGAAGCATTAGACCACTTGAGCACTTTTTTCACTTTGTCACTGGAGGTTTTTTTGGTAAAGGTATTCCAGACTGGTGCATCATGGGAGGAGTTTCAAACATTATATGGACCTTGATTATAAGGTCTCTTGCAATATATGCAAATTGATTTGATTTCGGTAGGAAAGCCATAAAACTTCCCCCACCACAGATTCATTTTTGTTAGTTGCTAAGATGAATAAAGCTTTCAGTATGATTTATAACAGGCTGGGGTGGAGTGTGTGTTTTGTGACACCTACTGTGCAACTGCGTAATTACACGTTTTCCTCAGTTGCTTTAAGCATTACTCTGTTCAGCACAACAACTTGGCACAGGTTTTTATTCCGGATCCCTTCCTGACGCAGTCCGCCCATTGTATCTGGGCTTGGGATCAGTGGCTGGGACTTGGGCATTGGCTGGGAATCAAACCCAGGCTTTCCACAAAGCAGACGAGAAACCGAGCACTGAGCCTGCAGYGTTTGCTTAGCTGTATGTGCAATATGGGGAATTACAGTGCGGTTATTTTACACCTCCTGAATATTACTCTCTGGACTTTCTTCCACGTTATAATGCAACAGTGAACTAATCTGTAGAAGTGTCCTGTCCATCCTGTGCAGGTGTCTGCTGTGACGTCCTCTCACTCCACACTCATGCCAGTTTGACACTATTTTACAGAACTCCATGATCATTGGTTGATCTGGCACTTTGAACATTCCTCACCAGTGGTGATGACCACAAGATTCACCTGTGAGCATTTAATCAATGCAGGACACATTTACAGAAAAAAAGTTATAAAAATGTTGTACATGTTAATAAAACATCTCTAGAAAATCAGCTTGACAGGTTATGATGACTACGGTAGTTTAACTGTTTTTCATGTAATAATGTCTACAATGAACTGATGCCTCAATGTCTCAAAGACTACATAACCTGGAAGACTATTCCATAATGTTGGGGTTTTGTATGGAAAAGCTCCACCCCAGCTATAGTTTTCATAATATGTGGAACTCACACAAGACAGGGGTGATGTGCTCGCATCTTCTGGTTCTAGTGAGGACTCTCGCTGCTGCATTCTGTACTAACTGAAGCTTGTTTATGAACAACCAGACAGTAAGGCGTTACAATAGTCCAACCTAGAGGTGATAAAACCATGAACTAGTTTTTCTGCATCGTTTACTGACAGTATATTCCTTATCTTGGCAATATTTTTGAGGTAAAAGAATACTATCCTGGTGATATTCTAGCAGTTGCAGCAGCATTTGCATTTACAAGAATCTTTATCCTGGTGGGTAAAACATAATCCTTCCCACCTGTGTCTTTTTACTGCCAGTCTAATTATTTGTGTTTCTTTGTGTTTTCAGAGAACACTGTAAAGAGACGCCAGTCCTCCTCTGTATCCTTACACACACTCCTAACTCTTAAAATTGTTGTGGTTATGTATATGTGTGGTTTGTGTACTCACTCATCTATGAGCTAATGTATGGAAATACATTTTAATAWTTTTTTACATAGATTTATTACACGGCCCAAAGGGGAAGAAAAAAATTAAGAAATTACCAAAAAAAAATCTATAAAAACATCCCATACAGTTACCAGTTACATAATGAATTAAAAATCAATAGTGAGAAATATTAAAGATAACTAGCTTGAAATCAATCATAACCAACAGATTTAGGTGCATTACATGTACCTTAAGTGGCAAATACTCACGCACAGGACAGTTCTAATACCCCATAGCTTGATATGCACATTTAACATTACTGTTACTCTCTTTGTTGCTTTCTTCTGTTCATGCTCTTTATGTATAATGTTTATGTTATAAGGCAAAAATCTCATTGTGGTAAATCAATGCAGTGTACATTAGGTGTGTGCAGGGGTATATTCTGACWCATCAAGTCCTTGCTTTGTTTTCCTCACTTTTTCTTGTGTAACTACATCTGTCCATTTCCAACCTTGTTCCATTTTTTCATTTGCAGTTTACCTCTAAACCTGAATAAGTTGGCAAAACAATTGGAGGTAATCAGTTACATAATTGTAATTGTAATGTTTCCAATTTTAAGTAAACAGAACTATCAGTTTTTGAGTTTGTTGTACTCATTCATATTAACCGCACTTTACTTGCATTACTGAGTAGCCGAACTCATACTATTTAATAGCAATTGTAATTTTTTTGTTGCAAGCCAAATAAATTGTCGTTGGTTTTTCAGCTGCTCCCGGCGATGGGTTTTATCTGGGCTTGGGACAGACACCTCATCCAGCTGTTGGGAATTGAACCCGGGCCTTTCACATGGAAAGCAAAACACCCACCACCGAGCCACCAGTGTCCTATTGCCCTGATGATGTCAGACACTAAATCGCCAGGCTGAAGGATTTTAAGTTGGTGGAACTTTAAAGTGACAGTTGCTGTTACTTAAGTACTTATTTAAAATATCAAACTTGTTCAGCTAACCATAAAATCCAAAAGGTTTGAAGTACTCATCAAGGTCTATTAATTTGAACTAATTGTAATTATTTAAGTTAACAGTACTCAATATGTTTAATTCATTTKAGCATTAGGGTTTACAGTGTATGCATTTAGCCTACACACATCTGTAAGTAGCTACATCAAAAAGTAATTATACATTTAATTAATATAGTCATTTCTCTTCTTTTTTGTTGTTATTCTTCTTCTTATTATTATTATTATTATTACATTCCCAGTATTATTGGTAGTCAGTGCTGTTCTATTTGGGTTTTTTCATTTTTTGGCAAAACCCAGAGAATATAGTATATAGCTGAATTATTGGCTTGTCCCACTTTATTTCTTTTTTTTTAAGTGATAATTAATGAAGACTTCCAAATTTGCTAAATAACTTCCTTTAGATTAATAGATTAACTTTAAAGAAAAGTCTAACATAGGCACAATTTAGCAATAAACCAGATTCCTATGTAGTTTTAAATCAGAAACTTGAACTTGCAACTTAAAGTGTTGTGTTTTTTTGTGTGTGTGTTTTTTTTTTGTTATTCATCACAATTAAGAGGTCTAGAACCACACAACAATATGGACAACAACTAAGATAAAGGCAATGCAGCATGAGTGTGTGTGTGTGTGTAGAAGCCATGGTGGCAGTAACAGCAAGCAGAACAATTCTCTTCAGTGTGTTGAAAAGCAGCACTTCACATAAATCTATAGCTTTTATAGCTCGAAAGGGAAACAATGTAGGTCCAGCACCATGGACAGCTACTCAGGGGTGAGGTTCCTCTGGCTAAAACTAAACTACTGTTAGGAACATTTATCCTGGGACTAAGACAAAAAATGTAAAATAACTGACAACTGATTAAGTGATTAGCACTCCCTGGTATGATAAAACTCTGCACAGGATGATCATAACAGAGACCGTACCAAGCCCAAGGGCTACCTGGGGCTCTCACGGAAGCACTATACCTGGTATACCACATTGATCACAGTTTACTAAAACCTCAGGAAAAAAATATTGAAGCCGTCCGGAATTGTCCATGACCCAAGTCAAAAAAAAAGTTGTTTTCCTGAAACTAGCCATGTATTGCAGAAGGTTTGTGCCAAACTTCCTCTATGGTATCACCCCTCTGTAATCTACTAGATTAGAAGGAGCAGCTGGAGAAAATTCCCTGGGAGAAGAGACAGCATTTAACCAGCTGAAGGGTCACCTCACCCGCTCTCCCATTCTCTGAAATCCTGATTTTGAACGTCCCTTCCTGGTATAAACAGATGCTACAAAAACCGGGCTTACACCTGACGAATAGAGAAATGCCACCATTGAATAAGACGCCCTTGTCATGACATATATGTCATGGAAATAGCACATCTGGTTATGATGGTCAGGTGTTTGTATACTTTCAGCCAAAACATGTGGTTTTATGAAATGTATTTGGAAAAAAAGACTTTCTTTTACATGTCGTCAATGTTAAGTATCTCATGTTCTCAGTCATCCAACAGAAGTCAATCAAAATGCAACACTAAACTCATTGGCCCTCCTATGTTGATGAATGGAAATATTACTGTCTGCAATTTTCTTTACCTAAGGATTTGGTTTGTAGTATATAATTGACGTTAATTAACTACCTTGCAGTGTCTATAACATGCCATGTGAGTAAATGAGACTGAGTGTGACATGACATGAACATCCCCTCTCTGATTCCCCTTTATTCAGTGTTTAGTGAAGTTCTGAGCTGAAACTATGCTGTTACAGTATTGTAGTGTTTAAGATTTGTGTTACTAACCTGCTGAGACTAAATTATCTCAGCATTTTCTCAGAGACTAAATTCAGCCCCGGTAAAATGCAAATGTCTGTGTTGTTTATACAGACTACAATGGCAAATATTAAATATTTCCTTCTTTGAAAAACACTGGTATTTATTTTGCCTTCTAATGTCTATTTCAGTTCATAAAGAATCAGTTAAAAACAAAAAGACTCACAACTTTTTTTAGCCATTTTAGGTTTTAAATCCTAAACGATTTCTTAAAGCACTTTAATAAACACTATTCAAGTTCCAGTTCTTATAGAAAATGTGCTTTTTTCATTATAAAACATTTCTGTTGGAGAAGTTACTTTTAGGGTGATCAGTGAAATCCTCATGTCAGAAACACACTGTACTTTCCCTCTTTCTTACTATGTCACAGAATCTTTTTTTTTTTTTCTGAGACACTCATTATAAACAAATTCACACTCGCCATATCTCAGGGTCTGAACATTATATAGTAATAAACCTGTTATAAAGATTGAGCTTATTTAACCAAGAATAAAAAAAAATATGCAGAAATCAAATACTACAGGCAATTTGGGAACACCTAATTAACCTACATGTCTTTGGACTATGTGCGAAAACCCACCAAGCACAAGGAGAACATGCAAACTCCATGCTTTCAGAAGGGAAGTCGAGCCTGGCCGGGAATCGAACCCAGACCCTGGAGGTGCACGGCAACAGTGCTAACCACTACACCACCGCGCCACCTGAAAATAAAAATAAATAATAATAACAATTTTTATTAAAAACGATACACTTACTACTTTTGACTGTTGCAGATTTGTGCAATCATGAATAAAACATACTGAACAGCATATTGAATACATTTATTGTGCATAATTACACAATATTAATAAATACTGTAATGAAAATAAAACTGTAACTGTATGTAATAAAAAGTATTTGCATCTTACACGTCGAATTAAGTCGGTTTCTCAATTATATCGTTACAAAATCATGATGAAAATATTGTTAATTATTAATAGCGATGCTGGCAAAGTTCGACAGAGAAAACCATCACTAACTGATGCCGTAGCTGATGTTCTTTGTAATGTCATGTAACAAATTTTTTTAAAAATTTAATGGCTGTATTGTCCCTTATTATAGAAATGTATCATTATGATTAAAAACTAACATATTTCACGATTTAAAAACTATTTTCCAAKTTTCTACCTACATAACTTTACTTATTGAAATTAAAATGGCGAACGGCGACAAGCTTAAATCCTGAAGCTGTTTCAGCAAGAGGCATTAAGGACCGCCTTATGTAATAATCTACCAATCAGTGCATTAGTTCTCTTGTTGCCAGGCAGAACTCCTTAAATAGCCAAACACATCAAAGGGAGACCAGAGTGCGCTATTTTAATTAATCCGGATTTTGAGTTCAATAACTCTTTAAATCTTAAGTTCAAGTATTTTGCAGGTTAAACTAACTTATATGATTTGAGTTTTGGGTAGAAAATACAAAATTTCAAGTAATATTTAGTCGAGATTACTTGATTGTTGAAGTAATGACTGCATTAGGGTTTACAGTGTATTTGTCCTAATCAGGTGAACACGTCCTCTCATTGTGTCTCTCTCCATAAAGATGGACATGAAACTGCCAGAAAGATCAAATGTTTCCTCGTTTTTAATGTTAGGAAGACAAACTATGGGTGATTTCACACAATCCATCTTAGCGTTCCAAGTGCTCACTGATTAGTGACGGAGCAGCTTGTGTTCATACGTGAAAGAACAAATGAACTCAGACCCCTTAAAAACCAACCACAAGTGACCAGTTTGTGTTTTATGAACACAAAGTGGTCCCAGTCACCTTCACATTTTAATAATAATAATAATAATAATAATAATAATAGTCACATGTAGTGATAATTGAATCCAAGCACCATTTGCAAATTCTACATGCAGTGTCCAGTTCTCGTCAGGTTACATGGAACATTAAAGAGTCCATAAGTGAACATTCTGTACTGTACAAGTTTCATGACAGCTGAATGCGAACCCTGTGAAATCTCCGCTGAATGCTGATGGCTGATGTAGAGTTTTGAGCTAACCCCAGGCAGCATCAGCAGTCAGATTGACAGATTTTCACAGATGACTGAATACATTTCAGCTTGATTGGACTTACAGTTCCAGCTGTTTAAACTCTACACCACATCACTTAGGATGACGAGAGCTAAACCTCTGCAGGCTGCCTTGTTAAAGACGAATGTTTAGAATCGAGACTCTCAGAATCCCTTGTTAAGCATGCCTTTTAAATATATTCTAATTTTGTGCAATCAAACATAACTTAGAGAAGACTGAGTAAATTAAAAGTCCACCTCGACAATAGATGTGTGAGGAGCCTTAAATACCAACATCCCAGTGACAGGAACAGCAGCAACTGTAGATGACTCTACCAGCATCTTAAATATTCACACCGTGCAATCATCCAATCAAACTGCAAGACAGCAAATAGTGCTAGTACTTGCATGTCTATCTATCTATCTATCTATCTATAGCATATATAACATTGTTTAGATGCAGGCATGTGTTTCAGTTAATGTTTATGTCAAGCATCAGAATGGAGAAATCATGGTGCCTCCGAGTGGTGCAGTGGTTAAAGCGCTCGCCCTATCATCCGGAGATTGCTAGTTCGAATCCCGGGTGATGCTGTAACCTCTCGCAGCTGGAGGTTTAGAGAGAGCTGATTGGCCGAGCTCTCTCAGAGGGGAGGGATGAGAGGTACATAGTGCTCCCACATTAATCACGGCTCTACAGCCAGTCAGGGGTGTCTGTGAGCTCGCGCAACGGAGGGAGCGGATCGCGCTGTCCTCCCAGTGTGTGACTCCGCCCCCAACGGTGCGCGAGCGAGCAGTTCGAAAAGATGCGGTCGGCTGGCGTCACGTGGTTCGGAGGAAACACGTGATAGTCTTCGGCCCTCCCGGCTGAGTGGTAGTAGTAGCCTTAATGTGGGAGACCCCTAGTGACGGGGAGGAATCGGGGAAAAATCCAAAAAAAAAAAAAAAAAGAATGGAGAAATCTCAGTCCATGACATGGATGTTGGTATCCGTAGCGATCATCTTCAGTAAACCTCCTGTAATGGTTTTACACTAAATAGTTAAAAAGAGGTTTGGAAAGAGACAGGGGACATATTTCCAATTGTCAGCTGCCCAGTTTTAGTTAACCTGTGCCCTTTGTGTCCTGGCGGAGAGGAGTGCAACCCGATGTGTTCTTTCTGCAGTCTTAGTCCATCTGTCTCAGTGTCCGGTGTGTTGTTCTTTCTTATATGATTTCTGCTCGCTGTAGTAATGTAGTAAACTGAGTTTTTATGAGAGTGATGGTCTATTTCAGCTTGAGCCAGGCTGGCTGTTCTCCTCTGACCTCTCATTGATTGTGAARCACTATTATGTGTAATCTCTACTGGCACCTCCAATCATGCCAAAGTACCCAAGACCGCAACTTTGCTCATTCTGTTGTTTGAACCAATCACTAACCAAAGCTCATTACGTCTCTACTGTGTGTAAGAGTATAAGCATTGTGCTGCTGTCACATGGCTGGCTGACCGGATAACTGCACGGATGAACCAGGCTTCGGTAACCCCATGGTGTACTGAGTGAACTGTACAGCAGGTATTGTATGCATTAAGGAAGTGACCAAAATTTCCACCTTAGCTTCAGTTTACTAAAGTAAAAAAAAAATAGTTAAAGCATAAAATAGATGCTTTTTCTTTTTGTTTTGTTTTGTTTTTTCCCCACAGTCATTTTAAATAAAAAATTGATACACAATCCTGATAGGCAACATACAGTCTTTACTCTGCATTAAAAAAAAAAAAAAAACTGTCTAGGGCAAATGAATAAACATTGTGATATAGACTATATCCTGTACACAATGTGCTACACACAATATTCTTGATAATATTTAAATGTATGTGAGTTAAACAACATTTGGGTTTTACCCAAAATCAATAAAAATATCTCGTAATATTTGGTTGCACGTCGCTCGCATCCAGTAACTCAATGCATCAAGCCAAATGATTTATTATTATTGATGGCATCACCTTTTCACAAATACAGTTCTTACTGGAATCTTTTTCCACACTTCGGAAGACGTTAATCTTGGTTCCAGGTCATTTGTATGTTTGTTTGTACGTTTGTTTGTTTGTTTTTGTGAACCCTAATCCAGCCTTTCTTACTCCTGGTGAGTTTCCTGCAGCKTATGGTCTAGCCTTTATAGTTCTACTTGAATAGCCTTCTCTAATGGTGGCGTGTGAGACCTGCCCTGTGGGGATGGTGGTGATGCCACTGACTGGTATTTTGGAGGTTTTCTTTACACCTATTTCAACCTAATCTGGGTCAATTTCCYTGAAATTCCATTTCTGCGATGTGTATCAAGAAACTCCTGTTACATGTTCCAATATGTTTGATTCMAAATTCAAAATTTCAAACGAGTCACCTTTGAACTCAGCCCTTAGTGTATAGCAAACAGAACAAACCGACAATTCTCCTTTTCTGCTCCAGTACCTTTGGAAGAGATTGTAATGTACAGACGTTACATTCATAGCCTAGCATCCATCCCTGTGGAACTCAACGCAAGCAGGCCTGCATACTGTACGGCAATGAGCTCACCACAAAAGAGTCATTTAATTGGTTACAATTTATTGTAAAACCTCTTTGTGTATTGCTTTTTTTTTTTCTCCTTCTGAAATGATTGTTCTCCATTATTCGATCCCGGCTGTAATTAAATAAAAATGTTCCCATTTGGACTTGTACGTGTATCCCGGTTTTGTAAAATAATGGACTAGCATGTTTCTGCACTTTTCTGGAATGAATCAGCTCTAAAATGATAGACAGTCTGATGAAGTGTTATAAGATGAGTATCGTCGTCAAGATACACTCAAAGAACAGCTTGTTTATTTGGAACTGGCATTGTTGCTTTATACTCGAAATATTCTTACCCTGCTTCGACTCAGTCATGTTAGATAGATAGAGCATAAAATATTACAGCTTCTGAGGTGAATTAAAGTGAAGTGATGATTCAAGTTGAGTGAAAATCGTTATTGGTGAAAAAAAAAAAAAAAAAAAAACGACACTTTTTCCCAGCACCTCTGTTTCTTCAGCGTTGTCCCGTGTGTCCACACCATAGTTGTACGATTAACATTAAAATAAATAAATAAATAATACGATGAATAATTTGAGCACTAAACAAAGAGAAATGCGAATACAGACAATGGATTTGTGTTCAAACCCTAGTAGACGGTTTATACCAGTGATGGAAATGACAGTGCAGAATATTTTGTTGGGTTGTTTAAATAATGATTATTTGTTATTCAAGATGCAATTGAATTATTAAGAAACAACCCATGGGAGTGATTTCTAAAGTGCTCTTTCTTTTTGCCTACTCATGCGGACAGATGATGATTATTAGGTTTTTCTCCTCTTCCGTTATCCTGACCTTGTCTATTATTGTACTGAGTACATGTTTGGATTACAAAATACTGAAGCTGTCTTTACACGTACATGGAATAAACCGTATCATTTATTATAAGTTCTATATGATGGCTACTGGTTCCCTGATTCCTCGATCATCTTATGTCTAAGCTGTAGTATTTTTGTAGTCACCCAGAAATATTTACAACAGAAGCATGAGTCGGTTGCTGGACCTTGTTGCTTTTCCTCACACACACACACACACACACACACATCTCTGGTTAATGCCATACACAGCTACATGATTGTATTAAATAAAATACCCTTGTCCATGGGTGCAACATTATCCATGGGGTTTGAGCTCTAAAGAAGTTGTGATCTGAACAAGTGGTCAATGAGCTTATAAATGTGCTCAAAAAAAAAAAAAAAAAAACAGTCCACTTTTTAAGTCCACTTGTATTGTGTACACCAAAAATACTGAGGTAATTTGCAACTAGTTCCCTTTCAGGACCACTAACAGGGCTGAGTATGGTTTATTAAAAAATAACTATATGTGAAAACACCCAAGTAGTACATAACAGTGCACACACATTTAAAAACTAAATGTGGAAGCAGGAATGCAAAGGGATAGACCATTGTCATCACATAAGAGTGTATAGGATCTACATCATTTCTATGCGACTGATGAAATCTGTTTCTCCTCGGGATCAGCTTCAGCCTCAGCGTCTCCCATCAGCGGTTGCCTTTTCTTCAGCTCACGCTGGTACTTCGCCATAAGGGAGGCATAAATGCATCCATAGGCAGCGGCGGCAACCATCATAATGCACACAATGCCGCACACAACACCCGCAATCACCACAGTGCCAATGGCACGGCGGACGCTTATAGGCTTGTAGCGCTGCTTGGCGCAATCCAATGGCTCTGACTCACTCTGCACCACAGCGCTCTCGGGCAGCGGAGCAGCAGTCGCACGTGCACAGGGCATTGAGCCCCCTTTGGTCCCTCCAGCCCCACCCCCATTCTCATTATCCAACTGGAGGCAGTAGTTGAACATCTCCACAGGAACACTCCGGATGTCACGCCCCCTGAGATCTTTAGGAAGGGTGCACTCTACAGCATCCACATAACCGCCTGGAAAAGAAAGACCAAGCTTGAGGAAAATAAAGAGATTCCAAAAACAACATATCTCATGGATAATAGCAACGATTGAAAAGCTAATGATGATGATACCGTGAAAAAAACGAACATTTAACTGCACATGAACACACACTCTCACAGTCTCAACCCCTGAGCACTTTCCCCCACCTCGATAGATGAGCCACTCCATCCAGTTCTTGAAGTCACGCAAATTGCAGTCACACTCCCATGGGTTGGAGCCAAGCTCAAGGTGCTGCAGGTTCTCAAGAGGTTCAAAGGCAGCCCTATGCAGTGCCTGGAGTCTGTTCCCAGCCAGAGACAGCCAGATTAAGCCATGCTGATGTTCTAACAGACCAAGAGGCACAGTACCCAGACCATTCAGTGACACATCCAACCGCTGAAGGCTCCCCAGACCCTGCAGGAGGTCACGGTCCAGTGCTGTAAGGCTGTTGTTCCTCAGGCTGAGCTCAGTCAGGTTGGCCAGCTCGGCAAACACTTGGGCTGGCAGGTTGTCCAAGTAGTTGTTGGAGAGGTCAAGCTTCACCAGTGCACTGAGGTTGGCGAAAGCTAAAGCAGGCAAGGAGGTGAGGTGGTTGTTGGGCAGGGTGAGGGTCTGAATAGTCGAAGGTAGCAGGGAAAGGGCAGGCAGTGAGTTTAGGTTATGGCCACCACAGTCTGCCTCAGTAGGACTGCAAACACAAATGGATGGGCAAGTGGAGCACAACCGAAGGTGCAGAAGCAGAAGGTAGAGCAGACAGTGTACCGCTGAAATGGAGAGATAATAATAAAAAGATAAGTGCAATCACTGGGTAGTGAAATCCAATGAATTAGACAGTCTGTCTTTCTACAAACTGTACATTTTACAAATGGAAAAAATCATTAAAGCCTACTGCTGAGAGGCACATTGTGTACATGGATGCATGCATGTGTGTGTAGGTGTGTTTGGAAGCCAGGACTGACATGGACTATTAAAGAGAAAAGCCAATGTCAACCAAGATTTGTGCCGCTCCCACATGACGGGCATCCATCAGCTGACAAGCGTTTTACAACTGTGTTCTTTCATGGCCAGTCTGGAGGATAGTGACAGAAGGACAAATGTACAGTATATACAGCTTATATGGCAAGTCTTTCCAATGTTTATTACTAATTTATTCTCTTTCTCTATATTTTATACACTTTTATTTCTCTTACAATATACAGTGTAATTTCTTTCATCGCCTCATCATCCATGTCTGAATCAAACCGACGTGCTTGATAACGGCCCGCCTCCAATAATGCAACAGAAAGAACTTAATGTGGTGGTGTCAATGTGGTTCCATTATGGAAGCAACTTGATTTGAAGGAGGATTAGGATAAATTTGCTTTTTATGGTGCTTGAAATCCAATCAAGTCTTCCTGCTATGTAATCAAATCATGCTAGGTGCATTGCTTATCTTTTTAATTGTCATTACATTAATATCCAGGTTATTTGTATGAGTAAGAATTTGAAAATATAGACCGTTGCAGCTTTTAAATGATAAAAGTTTGTCTTTATTTGAAATGCTATATACAGTAAATACTCGAAAAGCTATGTTTAGCCTCGTAGCTTGATGCAGATCCAGGCGGCCCACAGACACATGATGGCATGTACAGTATAATAGTTAAATTGAGCATCATTACAGTGGCACACTGGTGCTGTGGTTATTATGGCTGACAGCTCCAGAGTCCCAGGTTGGATCCGAAGCTCGGGTTTCTGCCTGTGTGCAGATTCTCATGCTCTCCCTATCTGTACTCTGTACCTGGGTTTCCTCTGGTTTCCTGCAGACTATATGCCGATGAGTGGATTGACTTAAGTACGGTTGACTAAATTGTCCTTAGGTACAGTATGAATGTGTTTGTGCAATCCAGGGTGTGTTCCTGCATCTTGCCTAATGTTCCCAGTCTCCAGATTCACCGCATCCTTGAGCAGAATAAACCATTTGGTAAAGATGAGTGCACAGTATTAGTGATGTTGTTGTATCCTCACGTTTCATATCTCACTCTAACATAGCCTTAAATATTTCTCCTCTCGTGTTTTTCAATGCTCCTGTTTGGATCTAACGCTCTGAGGTGCCATTATTACTCATCACATGATCACACTATTGTCAGATTGAAAAATTTTACTGACCTTACACACTGTCATTCTGCTGTCCTGTTACTCTGGAACCTGATCTGTCCAGTTTGTGTTTTGACTGCGGGTGGATGTTCATGTTTACGGTTATATAGACACCAGTGACACCGGAGACTTGGCCTTTGGTTCGGACTTTGATCCTAACGTAATGGGAGAGTTCATCAATCATTCATCCATGTATTTCAGTTTAGATTTTCTGTCTATGAGTTTCCACTGTGCACGTTTGGCATGCTCAGCAAGGGATACACAAATCCTAAAGAATAGTTTTGGTGCAACCAGTCCTAAGCTGAGCGTTCTTGAATGTCCATTCATTCATCTTCCGTAATCATGACCACTGCTATCCTGGTCTGGGTCAGGGTAGATCTCAGAATCACTGGGTGTGAAGCAGGAACACACACTGAATAACACCAGTCGAATGCAGTGCCTCATGCACACATTCACACACTTGTGACACTAAAGATCAGCCTGCTGACATGGAGGAAACTGAAGAAGTCGAGAAACTCTATACAGACAACCCGAGACTAGGGTCAAACCAGAGATACTGGAGCTGTGAGGCAGCAGTGCTGCTGGGTTTCGCAGGGTGTCGTTATGGTCTGGGCTGAAACGAGAAATGAGGATTAGAGGATGAACAACAGGGTTGAGTAGTGAAAGGGTTAATAATTGAGTTACTGTATACGGGACGTTTTACCTGGTTATGCTGATTATGATCATAATAACTCACGGCTCTTCTCCCATCTGTAATGTATGTTTAGTGATGTAAAATAAAGCTAGTTTAATAATCATTCATGTTGTTGTTGTAATCATAGGACAACGTGATTCGCTTATTAATGTTGCTAAAATTCGATTGAAATAATAATGTTTACTATTTACGACTAAACATTTTGTATATGTGTGTAATCATGCCTGTCCCATACTGTGTTAAATTTGTATTGKTGAACATTACGTCTGCATCATGCAATCAAAACATAAGTTTGGCTTTGGGTAGCTTTTGACCTGGTAATATGATATAAGGTTTGTAAAATGATATGTATAATTGAATTAAATTAGTTTAACATAAACATATCATTATTTATCATCATTCATTTTTGTCCAACTTAGATATTTTACTTGAGTGGAAATTCTCCCCTGATTTGTATATGCTGATACAGATTATTTTTCAATGTAGTGGATACTGTATTTCCTGTCTTGTCCTCTTTACATGTTTAACCTCTCTTACCTGTAAGAGCTCCTAATTCATCATTTTATAGAAAAGTCTATGACTCAGACACATTAATATGGAATCATCTCACCAGTGAATTGTCAGACTGTCTATGTACATATAATCATTTAACTACAACCATAATCACTAACTCCAGATGAATGAAAAATACATACATATATATATATATATATATACATGTTTATACCAGTCTCCTGGGCAAGTAACTTACACACGCTGGTTTGCGTGGTTCCTCTGCAGTGCTTTATTGCAGTCCCTGCAGTGAGCCACATAGCTACGGTCTGCCCACGTGTGACACTGGTTCCACCCTCAGAACTGGAGAAGCATCAGCCTGCCTCGATGCCCACCTTCAGTGTTATAGGGCAGACAGGCCGTTAGCTGGGAGAAGAAGAGTGAAGGCAATTGCTTATTATTCTTTTGTACGTATTAATATGATATTGTGCTGTATAAAGGATAGAAAGACCGGTTCAGAGTTTTGAAAATTCCAGTCCAGGAAAAGCAAGTAACAGTTTTTTTACGGAAGCACTTTATATTAGTTTAATTTGGTGTACCAGGATTTGTTTAGTTCAAAATATACGTTAGTCCAAACGAGGTAATACGAGGGAGGTTATGTCAATCTATTGATAAAAAGAGACAGATATCAATGCACGAGCATCACCTGACACTTTATACATTAACCATGAGAGCGTGGACAATTATCCCTATTAATGTAATGTAATTAATGTAATGTGCAATGTAAGAGCAAATTTGCATTTAGTGATGCCCACAAAATTCTATGAAAGTGCACAAAAAGAGGATAAAATGATCCGTTGCCGACACCCTTGTCTTGCTCATCAGGGACAATCTCATTACTATCTAATCACGTTTTTTCTCACTCATACACAATTTTGTTTGATTATTTCTGACCAATGTTACTTTTTCTCCAGTTTCAATTTACTTTTAGAAGCTTACAGTGGTGTGAAAACGTGTTTGCCCCCTTTATGATTTCTTATTTTTTGCATGTTTGTCACACATTGATGTCCCAGATCACTAAACAAATTTAAATATTAGTCAAAAACATGGAACCATCCCAGGAGTGGCCGACCTACCAAAGTGACCCCAAAACGCAGTGACAACTCATCCAAGAGGTCACAAAAGACCGACCCCACAACAATATCCAAAGAACTGCAGGCCTCACTTGCCTCAGTTAAGGCTCATGACTCCACTATGAGAAAGAGACTGGGGCAAAAATGGTTTGCATGCTGAGCAAAAAGAACATTAGGCTCATCTCAGTTTTCCCAGAAAAAATCTTGACGATCCCCAAGACTTTTGGGGAAATACTTTGTGGACTGACGAGACAAAAGTTGAACTTTTTGAAAAGTGTGTGACCAATTATATGAGGCGTAAAAGTAACACAACATTTCAGAAAAAGAGCATCATACCAACGGTAAAACATGGTGGTGGTAGTGTGATGGTCTGGGACTGTTTTGCTGATTCAGGACCTGGAAGACTTGCTGTGATAAATGGAACCATGAATTCAGCTGTGTACAGAAATATCCTGAAGGAGAATGTCTGGCCATCTGTGACCTTAAGCTGAAGCGAAATTGGGTTCTGCAGCAGGACAATGATCCAAAGAACACCAGCAAGTCCACTTCTAAATGGCTGAAGAAAAACAAAATTAAGACTTTGGAGTGGCCTAGTCAAAGTCCTGACCAGAATCCAATTGAGATGCTGTGGCATCTCAATTGAGAAGGTGGTTCATGCTTGAAAACCTGGCTGAATTACTGAATTCCTCGAAGATGAGTGGACCAAAATTCCTCCACCAAGCAGTAACACACTCTTTGCAAGTTATAGAAAACTCTTGATCACAGTTATTGCTGCTAAGGGCGGCCCAAGCAGTTATTAGGTTCAGGGGGCAAACATTTTTTCTTACAGAGGTATGTAGTTTTAGTTTTGTTCTCCCTTAATAATAAAAACTGCATGAAGTATTTACTTGTGTTATATTTGACTAATATTTAAATTTGTTCAATGATCTGAAACATAAGGCGGCACAGTGGTGTGKTGGTTAGCACTGTCGCCTTGCACTGCCAGGGTCCGGGTTCGATCCCCGGCCAGGCTCGATTCCCGTCTCTGTGTGCATGGAGTTTGCATGGTCTCCCCGTGCTTGGTAGGTTTCCTCCGGGTACTCCGGTTTCCTCCCACAGTTCAAAGACATGTAAATTAGGCTAATACAAGGTGTACCCTGTCATGTGCCCTACGTCTCCTGGGATAGGCTCCAGGGCCCCATGACCCTGAATGCAGGATTAAGCGGTATAGATGATGAGTGAGTGAGAGTGATCTGAAACATTATCAACGTGTGACAAACATGCAAAAAAAAAAAAAAAAGAAATCAGTAAGGGGGCAAACACTTTTTCACACCACTGTATATTTAACATTACTGTTAGTTTTATGGAATAAAATCACTGTCAAAAATAATTGTGCATAAAAAAAAGATGTGTCTAATTCAGTGTATTGTCCGAGTTGAATTCCGAAATCTACGGCCATGAGTTTACAGATACGAAATTTAGTGTGTTTGTTACAGTACAAACTCTGAGCGTTTACAGACACAAAACTCATTTTTACATCTCCTCTGTTACACGGGCGAAATTACACCCATTAATGTAGAGTGTTACACCACTGTCAAAAATACAAAGTCATCAAGGCCCCTGCATCACTATCCGGCCAGCGTTTTAAACCACCGGCGCCAAAATGCCAAAAGTTTTTTTTTTTTTTTTTTTTACAGATTCTGACATGTTTAAAAGAAGTAAAATTACAAAGATGTTTTAACTATAGTGGGTAAGATTATAAGAGTTTAAAAAGGTGACAGGGAGCATGTGCCGATTCGATTMCTCTTYCTCTGCTGTTTGATTTCAAAGCACATTCTCCACTGGATTGTTTCGACAACCTTATCTCATGTCACAACTTTTATTTCTGTTCTTCCTGTTTTTCCCGTGAGAAAGCCCTGACCCAATATGCCAGACATGTGAAGAACCTGAGAGATTGGTGTCATATGCAGGGCAACATGGCAAACMAGTACTTGCCAGATATTCCTGCAGGTCCTTCGTCTTGTCCTTTCATCAGTTTTGGAGGGATGTTCCCTTCTTGGTAATGTCAATGTGGTGCCCCATTTTCTCAACGGCCTCTTCTGGCTTACTTGGGACCCTGGGTGAAATAATAAGACAGAGAACAGCAAGGCTGATAGTTTACACATCACAGAAAATGTTTATGATGCCAATCAAGCAAAATCAACTAAATAATTTGAATTAAATTGTAATGCTCTTTTTGCTGCAGACGACACACATTTTTAAGAAACATTTATGTAGCATTCTGTATGCAACCGCCGTTACACTGCACATACAACCAGTGTTCAAGTTTCTTATAGACAGCCTTTAACTACTGCAGAAAGTTGGCAATGCAATATTCTTAAATAAACTCCATCTAAAAGTAATATAAGGCACCATTCCAACAAGATAAATATTAAATATGGTGATTCACAAATATATTTTAGTATTGTATAGTGTTTGCTGGTTATATAATCATCATGCACATGTACATAGAAGCGGGTTTATGTGTATATATATATTGTATTTTTAACAACATTTGAATGATATATGAACTGGTGTGTAAAAAATTACACTCTTYTCGTTCTGAATCTTCACCTGTTAACACTGGAGTTCCACAAGGTTCTGTCCTAGGTCCTCTTCTCTTTATCACCTACCCCCTTCCACTAGGCAACATCTTTAGAAAAAATGACATTATTTTCCACTGTTATGCGGATGACACCCAACTCTATTACTGTAGCAAACCTAATGCTACCCTCCCACCTTCCTCTCTTCTCAACCGCTTTAATGAACTCTAATCCTGGTTCTCGTCCGATTTCCTTAAATTAAACATTGAGAAAACTGAATTTCTCTTAATTGGCACTAAGTCTACTCTTTCTAAAATAAACAGCTTTTCCCTTTCTATTGACAATTCTAATGTCTCTCCTTCCACTCTGGTTAAGAGTTTGGTTGTCCTCCTGGACAATGCACGTTCCTTTCAATCCCATATTAATAACATTACCCGGTCCACTTATTTTCACCTACGCAATATCAATCGTCTACGCTCTTCTCTCACTCAGAAGGCCACTGCTATACTTGTCCACAATCTTGTAACGTCCCGTATMGATTATTGTAACTTCCTTCTTTTCGGTCTCCCTCATAAAACTCTTCATAATCTTCAACTGGTTCAAAACTCGGCAGCTCGCATCATCACTCCAGTTTTGCAGCAGCTTCACTGGCTTCCGGTACAGCACCGTATAGACTTCAAGATCCTTCAAGATCTTCTTACTTTCAAAGCTCTCCACAATCTTGCCCCTTCTTACGTATCTGATCTTCTTCATGTTCATGTTCCCTCTCTCTCTTTCAGATCTTCTCTTCATCTTTCTGTGCCTTCTGCTCGTCTCTCCACCATGGGACAGAGGGCTTTCTGTTACTCTGCTCCCCGGCTCTGGAACTCTTTATCGCCAGAAATCCGCAACATTGATTCACTGTCTCTCTTTAAATACAAACTCAAATCTTACCTGTTTAATCTTGCTTACCCACCTTAAATCCTTCCTGCCCTCTCTCATGCACCGTTTCTCTTGGTATTTAATTTTGTTTTCTTGCTGGTATATTTTGTTTGTTTTTTGTTTTGTCTTGTTTATATGAGCCTTTATGTAACTTTTGTGCAGTGTCCTTGAGTGTTTGAAATAAATAAAATGTATTATTATTATTATTATTATTATTATTTTATCCTGTGTAGCGTAGAAGGTGGCCTGGAGCCTATCCCAGGAGACTTCATGCACAAGATGGGGTACACACTGAGCAGGGGGCCAATCCAAGGCAGGGTAATCATGCTGTCACTATGGGCAATATTGGGACTCCAATAATCCTAATCTACATGTCTTTGGACTGTGAGAGGAAACTAGAGAACCCGAAGGAAACCCACCAAGAATGGGGAGAACATGCAACCTCAATGTACACAGCCCGAAGTGGGAATCGAACTCTGACCCATGAGGAAACTGGGCTAACCAGTACACCACTGAGGTTTTTCTTGATCTTGGTTCAATTTTTTCACATTACAAAAAACCTGAGTTTAACAGAGTCAAGATGAACAGGATGCTCCCACAGGCATTCCTTACATCCACTGTAGCAGCAAGTYGTAGACAACATCATAGACAACAGCGGTATAAATTACCACACACAAATGACCATTAATAATAATCATAATAATCATAATTATTATTTCTTTTTCTACATTGTAAAAGAGTATTGAACATGTAGACAAAAAAGTAAGCATAGCAAAATGTTTTATATTTGAGATTATTTAAATTAGCCACTTTTTGCTTTGATGAAAGCTTTGCATACTTTTGGCATTCTCTCAACCAGCTTCATCCTCATGATCGTGAAGGCATTTCCATATATATTGAGCAATTCTTGCCTGCTAATCACATGCAAAGTCTCCATCAGGGCAAATTCTGGTACTGTCAAAAAAACTTCTTTTTTTTTTTTTTACCACATGTGTTTCAATGACTTTAATCTTGTTCATAAATGTAGAAAATAGCCAAAATATATATATTTTGAATCCTTTTGAATGAGTAGGTCTTTCCAAGCTTTTGACTGATACTGTATCTGCAAGACCACCTGAAATCAGTGGATTAAGAAACGTGTGGTGCAGTGTACACATTACAGGCTAAATGATAAACCATGTGCGGTTGGTGTCTGGTTTATACAGCATGTGGACATTGAGATGATTGAGGCCTTTGTTAAGCCTCCAGGCCGTCCTCAACCACCTYCTGGTGTAAATGTCCTGGAGGGATAGAAGCTCTCCTGTATTGATGTGCTGAGCATACTGTACTACATGCTGCAAGGGTTTTCAAGAGCTTTGCCATCCCCAAAAAGGAGGTAATCTTACTAATCAGCATGCTGTCTGTGGTTCAGTGTATTATCAGCTCATCTCTTTAGTATTTCATTCTTTATGACAGGTCTAAGTACAGATATACTAACCATGTGAATTTGTTTTGTGATCTGGAAACCAAGGAATGTAAATGTGCTCAACCTTTCAACTATAGCTTTAATTATGGTGAATTGTGTGTGTTCAGGGAGGTTCTGACCTCTGTGTAGGCCTCCAAAACATTTTTGAAGATCAGGCCAGTGACTGCTGTGTCAGGCCTCATATGGTTTTTCGTGGGATGTGTGTAGTGACTGAGAACATTTCCACTCAATGACCGTTAAAGTGACATTGGACTGTGCTGATGCGGGCTGGTTTTCTGTGATGGCTTGTGGCTGTAGTTGCTAAATAGAGGAGGACTGAAGTTCCCATGATGAGCAGTTTTGGCCCTGGATCTCCATCGACCAAAGAGGACTTTATATTAATTTGAACAACTTTTGCCGCTATATTGAACTTTCCTTCTTATAGCAGATAGATGGAATCTATCGGAGTTATTTTTTCTGATCTATGGTCAGATCTGATTTTCCAACTATATTGAAAACCAAAATSAACTGTGTAAACAGGTATGTCTCCTGCTTGACCTTTTTATTCAGCGGCTTGTGCTACAGTAGCTCTTGTATGGGATCAGATCAGATGGGCTCATCTTCACTCCCCACACGCATCAATCACCCCTCAATGCTCCATTGCGCTGGAGTTTCTCTGACCTAGTCAGACGTCGTCTAGACGTCACAATGTGGCCCTTTTCAAACTCACACTTGCCCATTTTTCCTGCTTCCAACACATAAAAACTCAGAACTGACTGTTCATGTGCTGACTAATACACTGTACACCCCTTGAAAAGTATCATGAAAGAGATAATCGGTTAATTACTTTCTATGGCAATGGCTTTAATGTTATGGCTGATTGGTGTATTYTCTCTGGTCTATTAACATGTTAAATATGTACAAACTGAATGCTTTCATGGCCAGAACATAATCATTAAAAGCAGCACTAGTTAACAGTAGTCCTTTGTTGAACGCTACTTGGTTAATTAGATTTTGCAGCATTGTGGCTCAATTTTTCCACCATTGCTATTGGCAAATAATCTTAAGTATGAGGGTTCCTTTCATAAATTAGTCAGTTATACAAYTGACT
This sequence comes from Clarias batrachus, assembly GCA_003987875.1. Taxonomy (NCBI): domain Eukaryota; kingdom Metazoa; phylum Chordata; class Actinopteri; order Siluriformes; family Clariidae; genus Clarias; species Clarias batrachus. The sequence goes on from QMIH01002955.1 coordinate 47,205, forward strand.
GGGCCATGCATGGCCATCTGAGTTATTTTGCCTGTATATTTGGGGTTTTGGTCTYGTTCAAACCATCCATCTTCTTCCCAGATTCAGTTTCTTGGCTGATGAATCTCCTTTCCAGTGATTTGCTCAGTTCGCATTTCTTTCAGTGAAGTGGACCAGCTACAGAGCCGGCACCCCATATCCTGCAGTACTTTACCCTGGGTAAGTTGGTCTTGGGATCAGAAGCAGAAGCCATTTTACTTCTAATGAATTGGCGAAAGAGAAGAGTTTCTATTTTTGTTTCCATTTGTAAAGAGTACATTGCTCCAAAAGAGTTCTGATTTTATCGAAAGGCTTTCAAGCCTACAAGTCTGGGCCTTTTTAGGAAGMGAGTTGCAGACATCGAAGTGTCAAATTGCGGCTGTAATCTCCATTTACTGCACTTTCTAGTCTTTATTTTCAATTCCGTGTGGTAGAAAGTGCAGGACTGATGCAGGAGAATTGTGTAGAATTGAATTCTAATTTACTTGCACAATGCATTTAAGAGTTTTMAAGCTGCTTTTGCATGTACATAATTACAGCTTCACACACCTGGCATAGGCGACAAAACTGCAAAAATGATTCCTCAGCAAGTAGAAATACGTGGAATGTGACTACAGACAAAGTCAACAATTAGTTCTTATTTGTTTTCAGCATGTAAATGGCTAGGAAAACTATTTATAGCTACAGCATGACTTATTTCTAGCTTGAAATAGGTTTATTATAATGGCATATACTCTACGTAATTAGCTTATTCCAATAGTTTGGATGGATTGATGTCTATGTGCATCCCGGTACATCAGGCAAGGCATATCCTGTTGGATGTCTCGCTGTCTTGTTGCCAGTCCGATGCCGGTTCGGTCTGAGCACTTGGGGGTAAAGGACCTTGCTCAACGGTCCAAAATGTATTTATTTATTTATTTATTTATTTATTTTTGTACAGTGTAACCTCTGGTCTTCTTATAAAGATAAACAATCTTTATCTTTATCAGTCTTCTTATTATAATTTAAATATAAGCCGCAAGATCATTTTGTTAATTCCAAGCATTAAATCTTCCTGTTATAGTAGCAGATCATCACAGTAAATCAAGTAACGTCTTTTTAGAATGAAATCCTTAGAATAACAAAAACAAGTTGGTAATAAACTGTGGCAATTTCAAGCTTTA
>QMIH01002957.1:0-48347 GCA_003987875.1 Clarias batrachus
GTCCGACTCCTACTTCCCTCTTCCATGCGACGCATTCATCCAACCTTCCACGTGTCTCAATTGCGACGCATGGCAAATTGCCCTCAAATTGCCACCAAAAGGCACGTTGGATGAATTGTAGAGTGCGTCGCCTTCCGGGATGGCCAGAGAGGAGGGAGGAGTGCCCCCATTGAAGAACCTCCTGCTTGACCACGTCGGGCACATAGAGTCGCCCAGGGGGCACACCTGCCAGTTCGGTCTCCGCAGCCTGTGCCTGGCGAACCCTCATCTCTATGTCCCAGTGGAGCGGTGCAAAGATCTTGGTGGGACCACAGGCGGTATGACAGTTGGTAGTTTTCAAAAAACAGAGCCCACCGCGCCTATCTGGGGTTAAGCTGTTTCAGTGTACGAATGGTGATGAGGTTCTGGTGATCAGTCCAGACAATGAATGGGTTTCTGGTGCCCTGGAGCCAGTGTCGCCATTCCTCCAAGGACCACTTCATGGCCAGCAGCTCGCAGTCTCCTACTCCATATTGCTGCTGCTATCAAATTTCTTAGAGAAGAAGCTGCAGGGATGCAGCTTTTGGTCTGGATCTCATTGGGAGAGAACGGCCCCGGCGCCCACGTCCGACACGTCCTCCTCCACTACGAATGGTTTGTTGGCATCTGGATGAAGGAGGATGGGAGCCGTAGTGAAGCGACGGCAGAGTTCATGGAAGGCGGCGATGGCAGTGGAGGTGAGGTGGACGGGGTAAGATGCATCAGATCAGAGCAGTTAGCGGAGCTGCAACCGCACTGTAGTCCCGGATAAAGCAATAATAGAACTTCGCAAACGCAAGGAAACGCTGGAGTTGTTTGAGAGTCTTGGGCAGGGGCCAATGACTCACAACCTCCAGCTTCTGCGGGTCCATGGCCACACCCTAGGGTGCGCTCATGGAAAGCACACTTCTCCAACTTACAGTACAGCTGGTGGGCGAGCAATCTCTTTAGAACCACTCTGACGTGTTGGACATGTTCATTGACAGTTCGGGAGTATATGAGGATGTCGTCTAGGTAGACGAACACCCATCTGCCTAACATCTCTTAGAATGTCATTGATGAATTGCTGGAAGACAGCAGGGGCACTGCAGATTCCAAATGGTATTATCAAGCTTTCATAATGGCCAGTGAAAGCCATCTTCCACTCATCGCCCTCCCTGATGCACACCAAGTTGTAGGCGCTCCGGAGGTCCAACTTGAAGATGGTGGCACCAGAGAGGGTGTCCAGGGCTGACTTGGTAAGAGGCAATGGATGTCGGTTCTTGATGGTGATGTTGTTGAGCCCCCGATAATCGACACAGGGCCGTAAGCTACCATCCCGCTTCTTCACAAAGAAGAAGCCCCGCGGCTGCAGGTGAGGAGGAAGGCCGGATGGTACCTTCTAGTCCACTAGAAACATATTCCTCCATAGCCTGCATCTCGGTGGCACATAATGAGTAAAGGTGGCCGCAGGGTGGCACGGCACCTGGATGAAGGTTGATGGCAAGGTCGTAGGGACAATGAGGAGGTAGATGGGTCGCCCGTCTTTTACAGAACACCTCAGCCAGGTCCCGGTAGGTTGCCGGGATGTTGTCTGTGTCAACCTCAGGGACCTCGGACTCCCTAGAACACGTAACCAGGGGTGTCCGATAATGAGAGGAGGCGATGAGATGGCGGTGAGGTAGAATTGGAGTTATTCCTGATGTTGGTCAATGGTCACGTTGATGAGTTGGGTTTGGAAGGTGATGGGGCTAGAGGAGAGGGGCTCGTTGACAGATGTGATATTTATGGGCTGGGATAACGCCTCAATCTTTACCCCCAGTTTCTTGGCGTAAGAACAGTCAATGAAGTTACCAGCCGATTCAGTCGATGAATGCAGTACTTCCGACCCGTTTGTGGCCAAACTGGAGGTGTACTCTTACCATGAGATGGGAATCATTGGTCAGGGTGGTGAAGAGGGAGTTGGAACCCGATGAGTCACTCTCATTTCTCAGGTCTGCGCGTTTCCCGGTCGCAGAGGACAAATGGCTCGGTGGTGGGCAGCCAACCCACAGTATGCGCAGAGCCCCTCTCTGAATCGGTGTTCCCGGTCTGCAGCGGTTAAGGAGGCACGTCCTAATTGCATGGGTTCCCCGGCTCCGGTGTCAACCACGGCGGGAAGTGGAGAACCGACGGCTCCAGTAGGTGCAGTAGACGAAGAGGGACAAGCTTCAGGAACTGGTGTCTGAAAGAAGAATGTTGAAAGTCAGGACGTGAAGTGTGGGGCGGCAGGGTGTGAGGAGCTGGCTTAGGGTGAGCGAGTAGACGCTGGTCGATTCGGAGGGCGAGTTGGATAAGGCCCTCCAATGTTGCTGGTAATTCTCATCCAGCGAGCTCGTCCTTTATGCGTGCAGCCAGTCCCTGGTAGTAGGCTGTCTGGAGGGCGGAGTCTCCCCAGTCAGTCAGAGTCGCGACTTCACCGCGAAGCCGCTCGATCAGCTTAGCATGCCGATTAACCACATCGCAGAGGTGAGCGTAATCCGCTGGGTTTACTGCTGATGGCTCAGTCATTCTGTCACAGACAACCGGGGACGGACCAGAAGACTAACAGTTAGCCTTGTAGCGTGGATGGTAAACCCAAACGTGGAAGTAGCGCAAGCAGGCAGGATAACCATGCTGTTTATTTTTAGAACTCTCTCTGCGCGAGAGCAAGAGTTTACACAAATAAACCCGCGTTCTAATAACACACACTCAATCGAAAGCGAAACCCAAGAAAGTGAGTGCTCACGAATAGACGGATGTAGCGCCGGCGATAGCATTGGCGGACTCAATGACTGAGCGATGTGACACGCCATCTTGTCTCCTTTTATGCTTCATGAAGCGCGGCCGTACTACTTCCGGGTCCTTGTGCCGGTCGCGTTAGGAGTGCGCATGACATTTACAATGGTAATCTGACTATCGTAAAAAAAACACAATTTAATGCATTTAAAGTTCTCTATAGTAACATAAAAAGTGTAGCTACAAATATGAAGTTTGCTCAGTCAGTCCAACTAATTATCATTTACAGGACCCCCAGGACCGCACTGAATTTCTCTGTGAATTTGCATATTTCCTCTCAGACCTGGTCATTTCTGTAGAAAAAGTATTCATTGCTAGAGACTTTAATATTCATTTTGAGAATGCAGGAGATCCTCTGAGAACAGCATTTATGTCCAAACTGGACTCAGTAGAAGTAAATAAGTGTGTAGTAGGACCCACTCATAAAGCAGGTCACACTCAAGATTTAATATTATTCTTCGGATTAAGTATAAGAAATCTAATTACAATTCCACAGTCTGAAACAATTTCAGATCACTGTCTTGTCTCAATTAAAATGTGCCATAGTAATAAAGTATGCGATATGCGGGGCTGCCGCATTAAATGTATTTTCACATCAAATACCACACAGAGCTTTATCAATAATCTCCCAGAATTATCAACTATGTTTTGAGTGTCATCTAATCCCATAGAACTCGATCAGATGCCTGAATATTTACAGTCAACATTTCGTTAGACCTTAACAGATAATGTAGCTCCAGTTAAAAGGAAAATGACTAGAGATAAGAAACTCACTTCCTGGTATAATGACTACACATCCACTTTAAAACTAACTGTTTGAAAATGAGAGCGTAAATGGCGTCAAAGCAATTGTTAGTATTCCAAAAGGCTTTGAAGAACAGAATCCTGAACTATAAAAAAGCTGCTAGATTGTTGTATCTCTTCATGCTTATAGAAGCTAACAAATATAATCCTAGATTTTTTATTAATACCATAACAAAATTAACTAGAAACAACAAGTATTGAGGACTTCATGAACCTTTTTAATAACAAAACTCCTAGATTTTTATTTAACACTGTAGAATTAACTAGAAACAAGACCACTGCAGAAATCTCCACAACAACAACATACAGTAGTGAGGACTTCATGAACCTTTTCAACAACAAAATCATAAACATTTGGCAAAAAAATTCAGGCTTTGAGACCAGACAATTTAAGTTATACAGATGATAAACTAACCATATCACATCAGAACCTAGAATACTTTGCTCCCCTTAAAGAGAATTTCACTCATTTCTTCACAACCTGTAGATCCTATACCAACACATTTTCTCAAGCAGATAATAATAGTAAATAGATAAAACAATAAAAGAACCCCTGTTGAAAATAGTTAACTATTAATTCAGCAGTGGGTATGTTCCAAAATCTTTTAAATCTTTTAGCAGTTATTAAACCACTAATTACAAAAGCCGACCTTGACCCCTGTCAGCTGTCCAATTACAGGCTGATATCAAACCTCCCCTTTATCTCTAACATAAAGAAGTGCGGCAGATATGTTTATATCTACATAAAAATAGCATAAACAAACTGTATCTGTCAGGATTTAGGCCTCATCACAGCACAGAGACAGCACTAGTTAACGTACTGTAGTAAGTTAAGATAAACAAAGATAAGATAAGATGAGCCTTTATTAGTCCCACAAGTGGGAAATTTGTTAATTACCTCCTATTGGCCTCAGATCAGGGTTGCGTGACTATACTTGTGTTACTCAACCTCTTTTGATCATAATATTCTCCTTCACAGATTGGACAATGTAGTAGGAATTACGGGAGCAGCCCTCTCCTGGCTCAGATCCTATTTAACTGATACTTTCAGTTTGTAGATTTAAATGGTGACTATTCTGCATGTTTTAATGTGGAGTTTGGTGTTCCACAGAGTTCAGTTTTAGGCCCACCACTTTTTTCTCTTAACATACTTCCGTATTAGTTTTCATTGTTTTGCTAATGACACACAGTCATGCATCTCAGGAAAAACCAGATGAGAAAAAACAGCTTACTAAACTTGAGCAATGTGTGCAGAACATAAGAGAATTAACTTCCTTCTGCTTAATCCTGATAAGACAGAAGTTTTAGTCATAGGACCACATGCAGCTAGAAGCAAGCTTTTTGATCACACTGTAACTTTAGATGGCCTTTCTGTTCCATCAATTGCAACAGTAAAAACCTTGGTGTGATTATAGAGTCCAGCCTTTCATTTGAAGCACATGTAGATAATATGACCAGGATAGCATTCTTTCACCTCAGAAATATTGCCAAGATATGGAAAATATTGTCATTAAGCAATGCAGAAAAATTAGTTTTATTTATGCTTTTATTGCCTTTAGGTTGGACTATTGTAATGCCTTAGTGTCTAGTTGTTCAACTAGGTGCATAAACATAGTTCAATTAGCTTCAGTTAGTCCAGAATGCAACAGCAATAGTCCTTACTAGACTACTATCTTATCCACACTGCATTGGCTCCCTGTGAAAGTTCGCATTGATTTTTTCAAATACTACTTTTGACTACATCTGTGGTTTCGCGCCACAGTATCTGAGTGGACTGCTAGTGTCTTACGATCCACATACTTCGATCAAAGGATGCAGATTGGCTGCTTGTCAATACTGCGTATTATGAAAACTACAGCTGGGGGCAGAGCTTTTTCTTGCAAAGCCCCAAAGGTTATGGAATAGTCTTCCTATTAATGTTCGGGACTCAGACACAGTCTCAGTGTTTAAGTCTAGGCTAAAAACCTATTTATTTAGCCAAGAATTTTTGTAAATAGATTTGCCTTAGGTAAAAGAGCAGATCTGGGGGAATGGTGAACTATATGTTTAGATGCTGTCTTCCCCATTTTCATTGATCACTCAGTGATGGTGAAGTGATTGGTCGCATTACGTCTCAGGGAGCCCTCACGTCTTTGTTTCCTTCTGGCTTTCACTTTAGTTATGCTGTCTAAGTAGGTTTTGCCGGAGTCCCTGCTTGCACACTACACTAAATATACATTCACCTTATACATTGTGTGACAGTGACCATACCTAACTGTTATCTCTCTTACTCTTCTGCTCTCTCCTCTTCTCTCTCCCTCACCCACTTTCCCTTTCTCTTTTTACTTTACAGCAGTGATTCCTTTAGTCTGCGCTCATCTGAGTGTCATTAGAGAGATATCTTGCTTATTTTCACGATAAAACAGTGTTTCCATTGTGTGTCCGCATGTGTGTGAAACTCAAATAAGATAGGGGGAGGGGTTAATGTGTAAAACGAGAAGAGGGAGAAGGGAGGGGCTCATTCTTCCTCTCTTACTTAAGCTTCACGCACACACATATACAGCGCTTGTGGGCACAAAGATCAATAAATGTTAATACATGGCTCAAAACAATAAAGGGAACACTAAAATAACATCCTAGATCTGAATGAATAAAATATTCTTATTAAATACGTGTTGTTTTCATAGATAAATGTGCTGACAACAAAATCACAATGGAAATCAAATTTATTAACCCATGGAGGTGTGGATTTGGGTCACATTCAAAAGTGAAGTGGAAAAACACACTACAGGCTGATCCAACTTTGATATAATGTCCTTAAAACAAGTCAAAATGAGGCTGTGTAGTGTGTTTGGCCTTCACGTGCCTGTATGACCTCCCTATAACGCCTGGGCATACTCCTGATAACGCCTGGGCATGGTCTCCTGAGGGATCTCCTACCAGACCTGGACTAAAGCATCTGCCAACTCCTGGATTCAGGTCTGGGGAAAGGGCAGACCAGTCCATAGCATCAATGCCTTCATCTTGCAGGAACTACTGACACACTCCAGTCACATGAGGTCTAGCATTGTCTTGTCCCAAGGCCAAGCGCTGGTTATAGTCTCAAAAGGGGTCTGAGGATTTTATCTCGGTACCAAATGGCAGTCTGGCTACCTCTGGCAATCACATGGAGGGCTGTGCGGTCCACCAAAGAAATGCCACCCCACACCACTACTGACCCACTGCCAAACCAGTCATGCTGGTGGATGATGCAGGCAACAGAACATTCTCCAGGGCGTCATCAGACACTGTCACGTCTCCCTAGCTTGATTCTGACATTTAAAAAACGCAAAAAATATGATAATATTTATTGATCTAAAACAGAAAAAGTTTACTCTGACTTAATTTTTGACGATAAACAAGCAAAAAAAGTTTCTTTTTCTATGTAAAATCTATGTAAATCTATGTAAATATCTGTTTTCACCTATATATTGGAAAATGAAAGAGGAATTATCCAGTCTATCACTATTAAGTATGGAGTGCAATATATAAAACTACTTTGTATTTTCGAACTCTTTCAACCTTGGATCCTTTCCATAGACTCACTTAATAAGCCTGTGAAAATAAATTGTTTACACTGATGTACATGCTTGTTCTGCTGGATTACACTGCACAGACATTTTGTGCATCTGTTACAACTCAAAAGTCTAAGTATTTCATTTTGTTTTTCATTTTAGGGTTGTACTATAATGCTAAAAAACTGATTTAAAATTGTATTTTGCATCATACTTGTATTATACTGTGTCACAGTTTTTCACTTTATTTGAGAAATGTTATTACAATCTTGCATATAACACTTTACTGAACATGTGTTTTCATGGGAATAAAAAAAAGTGAAATAACAGAATTTCCTTTCTAAACTTGTGTTGTTGTGTTATTGAAAAGTGTTTGATCTTATGAACTTATAAGAAAAATCTGTAAAATAACTGTGTTTCGCTGCTAAATGTCTAATATTGAAGGTGTTTGATTGTAATCATCTAGGGAGAAAATGTAAAATAAAAAATTGCCACTAAACTTACTTTTAAAATTCTGTAAAATAACAGTGTTACATAAGTTCTGCAAGTTTAATGTTTTCGCAGATAATATGAATGATACAATGTGGCAACTCTTAAGAAGCAGTCATGCTTCTCAGTATATTACCTGTGGTAAATTTTACAGCCTTTTACAGCTTTTTTTATCATGTGATTAGACTTGTTTACTTCTAGTCCTGTTAGAGCAATTCTCATGATTATTTGCAGTATAATACACATTAATGTTAACTGACAATATTTACACCATAATTTAACTACCATTACCATAATTTGCTGACTATTATATTACTGGGCTTAACTGCCCAGTCATCTCCCCTGATTTGAAACTCTATGAGCTATTGTCAAGTGGAAGATGAAAAACACATAACCCAACAATACAGACTATACAATACAGCAGGCTGCTATCAAAGCAAACTGATCTAAAGTAGTGCCCCTGCAGTGCCACAGGCAGATTGCCTCCATTCCATGCTGAATTTCTTTCAAATCCTTATTTAAGAAGTTATGAGTAGGTGAGTGTACTTTTTTATTTAATTTTCTTTGGAGAGAAAAAATCATGTTTAATAATTAATGGAAGAGTGATCGGAATCTTCATATAAAACCATACTCTCTCTTGATTATCTAAATCTTATTTGCTCATTAGGCTTAATTTTCATAAACTGTTTCCATAGCAATCTGCAAGCTGGTTTATAGTAAGACATTTGAATTATTATGTGGTTCATTTTTTTTTTGTAAAAGCAATGAACAACGTTATCATTAATTATTTTGTTTTTTGTGGCAGTAAAGACGTAGTCAGAGTTATACAAGACTATATAATTACATTTTCTTTTTTAATATAGGTCAGACACCAGAGTGTGATGCAGCCACATTGGCATAAGTGCTTCAGAAACCTTAACTTAATGTTTTTTTGTTGTTGTTTTCGTTTTTTGTATTCGATGAGTTGATTTGATGAGTGATTTACTCACTTATGAGTGAAAGAAAGAAAGAAAAAAGAAAGAAAGAAAGAAAGAAAGAAAGAAAGAAAGAAAGAAAGAAGTGTAAAATATTCTTATCCTAACCAAAGTTGTCACATTTTCATATGTAAATCACTAAGATTCCAAACACAGAATAAATACTTAGTATATAATATAACTTTTACTCACCATCAAAGCACACAAAATATAATAGCCAGTCACATGGTGCATCGTACCATTTTCCCAGATATATTAAAACGCAAAACTCATCTCCATACAAGTTGTCTGGCTGGAAAAAATACCAGGCTGTAAAATTTACCACTGGCTCATTTCCGAAGGACCAGTACCAGTTGTTGACGTTAGTGTACAGTCCAATCCAAGCACTGGCAAAGAATAGTTGTATCTGTGCTACCTTCTGAAGTTGGGTCATCTCATCTTTGCTGGTAATGGTAGCCAGGTCAGTATAATTGGCTCGGCAGTAGGCCTGAGCAGCATTCCATGTTAACCCCTGCTTAATCAGAAAGTACTGACGAGTGACAGACAGGACGAGGGCAAAGACCCCTGTGGACCAGGTTTTTAAAGTTTAGATTATAAACTTTAAACTTTGTTTTTTTGTATAAATGTAAAACAATGCATGTACAATCAGGGAAGGAAAGTATATTCCACTTTAATTCTATGTTTTTATTTTATAACATCATGTATAGTATCTCACCTGTGAAAATCAGCAGTCCGAACAACTTGTGCTTCATCACTGATATTTTGGTGGAGTTCTCACTAAGAAATAATAAATGAGCATAATATCTAACTTACAGGGTAGCATTAATTATTATAGGTTCCACTTTACTACGAAGAAAACATAAAACCTTTCTTCTGTGTGTTGAACAATAATGCACAAAAATGATGGTAAACAAATTGTTGGCATTTCCGTGCCTAAAGCGTATTTGTCCATCTGTGCGAAAAAACTTTTGATTATGACTGGAGCTACATTAAAATGTCTTGCTGGTTAAAGCATCATTCTTACACAAATATATCATTCTTACACAAATATATATATATATATATATATATATATATATACACACACACAAAATTATTGCACAATATACATTATTAGCAGAAGGAAGCCAAGATTTTGGAGGACAAGGTTTAATTTATTATTATAAAATTTATTATTATAAAAATACTAAGCTATTCATGCTTAATAAACTATTTCAAAATTGACAAAGTACTATAACTGAATTATTTCAATTATAAGTTGTAGTATCTCATACACCAAGCTGTCTATTTGTGTTCCATCGGGCAGGATGTCTTGTATGTAATTTCCTGATACTGAGAAATCCTGAAAAGGAAAAATGTACATGGAAATTGCTATCAATCCCACCTAGACAGATGGATAGCAGACTGGGGAATGAAACAAGGCCTGCTGGCCACCTTCCAGAGTTCATAGAGAAGTCCATGGCTGAAATAGTCACAGTCAGCCTCCAAGCTTTTCCAAAGCTTTGTAGAAATAATGAAACTCAACACGTAGCAAGGCCATGAAGCAGAAGGTGTGTTCACAAGTTGTATCTTTCTTCTTAAACAAGTACTTTTGAAAACTCAACTAAAATGCTTTTTCTAAAGTGAGTTAAAAATGTGGCTTAAATGCGGTTTGGTATGATTTTTTAAATCCTTATAGTCAAGCTATGATTAGTGGTATTTAAATTGCATGTATTTATATATTTATTACAAGACCTTGCTACTGTACGTAAGAATTGATCTAGTAAGACATGATGCAGTACACTTTAACATCCTTGTAAAATGCTCAAGAAAATTACTTATCAGACTAGCAAAACATCTTAACTTTGCACCCTTTTGTTTAAATGTAATGACTTTATACACTCTTTGCTTGACAAGGATATTACTGTTGCCATATCCTTTGTTTGGGGTTACAAAGAAAGATGTGGTAGACAGAATATAAATATAAATATAAAGTTTAATATCAAATGTTAATTGGCTTTTTACAGGAGACAATTTATATTGTATTTTATATATAGTCAATAGAAAAAAGGATATACACCCTCCCCTATCTGGATAATTAATGTTTTTTTTTTAGTTATCCAGGCATAAATAAATTTGTGTGGTGTTCACTAACAACAATGTAATGTCTGACATCTTCAAATAAAGCAGATCTAACTGTCATTTAATAGAATGTTACCACATTTGTGTATTTTTTCCCTTTAACATTAACAAAAGTTAGTTTTATTTACCTTTATTAATATTGTTGCTCATTGTTTTTTTGTTTTTTTTGCCAGGATCCTCTGTCTGCTTTTTTGAATCTTTGATTTCTGACAGACCTTTGACTTTATAAACTGTATTTGCATCCTTTTCCACCATCAAAAGCAAGTTTTGGATTGCTTTCATAATAAACTTCAAGCATATAAATTTAAAAATCAAAATTTAAATTTTGAAAGAGATAAAAGGTTGTAAAACATTATCTTGGTTGAAACAGGATCACGGATCTGCATGTTCTTTACTCCTACAGCAGCCTGCAACCTACTAATAAAATACTATTGAAATTTCAGCTCCCTCTAATGTTAATGCAACAAAACTCTTATATAAGCTTACATATATAGCAAAATTACAGTACAAACACTAATGCTTATATTCATTGATTGCTTATATTAAGTTCCTGCTTATACAGTTGCACCTGGACTATATAGCACACAGTTATAAAAGGGAAATACTTTTTTACTTCACTGTCATTAGAGACAAATGTATACATTTTAAAATGTTTTTTACAATCTACCGATTTCTGTAAGGACGCATTATAAATATGTTCATTGTAATAACCACTATACAAATAAAATTAAATATTGCTTGTTAACATTTTATATCAGCAGCAGCTTCCAAGTCCTTTTTTTTTTTACAAGAAATACATTAATAAATTTATCCCAAGGTAAGTATCAATTATAAAACAACTTAATTTATTAATTGACAGTAAGCAGCTTATGTATCAGAAAAGAAATTACCTGACGATGATCACTATTCTTCTGAAAGCTCTTTCTAGTGTCTCACAGCCTGACCTGGAAAATTGTGCTTCATAAGGCTAGATGTCTAATGCAAACAACTTGCATATTTGCCTATTTATAAACAAGATTACTGAAACTCAAAGTGGATGGAAATTACTATTGCTCCCACCCAGGCAAATGCACAGAAGACTGCAGCCTGCAACTGATAAAATAAAGTTTTTTGGGGTATCCAATTGAGGAAATCAAGATTTAAAAGATTTAGTTTAGATAAATTTAAATAATGAAAAACATTGGAAGTCTTAAAAAAAGTTCAGTGCACTTTCGAGGGCAGTGAAGTGCAGTCTTCGGTCTCACACATGACCGGTCAAGTCGGCCTCTGACAAAATTACAGAAGTCCATCAAGATCACCAGACAAAAAATAAATAAAATCTGTTCATAAGTTATTGTTTTTTATTTTTTTATGGGGGGGGGGGTGGCAGGGTTGGGGGGTGGAATCTAAATATGTTTAAAACTATACATCTTGGGATTAACTGTAGAACCTGAAAATGACTGAAATTGTTAATTAGGCTAAAGGTTTCTTTTTTTATTTTTGGGCACAGGTGATTAGTATTTTAAATTCCATGTTTTTAAATATTTATTATGTGACTTTCGACAATCTTTATGTTTATAATTTCTATATTGGTGTAAAATTTGTAGAATTTACATTTAAAATCAGAAATGTTTCAATTATCAATATTTCACCTATTTAATATTTTAAATCCTAAAACTGTAGACTATCCTGCCAAACTTAGGCATGATGCACCACAATTCGGCCTTCATGCAAAGTGCCTAAGCAAATTACTTATTAGACTAACAAACAATTCCATGTTTGCATTCTTTTGCTTGACAATAGTCACTTTATACATTTTTTTGTACATTACGCACTCTTTATACACAATAGAACTATTGACAAAACTTTACAGAAATATACTGTAGGTCCAGAGTGCAACCCAGGGTAAAGATGATGCGGACAAAAACTCCCTGATACAGTATGTACATGAAAAAAAACTTTGAGAGGAACAAGACTCATCTGGGTTATACCGGATAGTCTGATTATACATCGTTTAACTACCTCAGTGACCTCAGCTTGAGAGATGGGCTCAGACTCACCTAGTGCTTCCAGCCCTATGCAGGTTCAGGAGCCCCTCAAAGGTCCTTCAACCAGTTGAGTTTCACTAGTTTTCCAGAAGTACTTCACTGCCAAACGTTGCTTTCCATGGCCTTTCCAAACTTTTTCCATGCCACAGATTTTGCTTCTGCAACTGACACTGCTGTGACTTTGAAGAGGAAATACTCTTTGTCTCGGCCAGGAAAGTCTCAACTAAGAGACTCCATTAAGACAGAGGCTAAAAACCGACAAAGATGAATAAGTGTACATCATCTACTGTATGTATTAGGTTTGTTACATCTCAGAGTATTTTTAGGCGTTAACGTATGGTGTGTTTTGCAGTTGCTTGAGTCCAGGTGTAGTCGTTCATACAGATGCAGAGAGAGAACTGTGACAGACTGCAATGCTGGAGCTGATGTCTGATGAGGAGGAAGCCATTGCGTGCCATGCCGTCAGCGTGTAATATCTAATGGGACCGAGCTGGAAGGACATTTATTTTGTACATCTAACAAGCACTGGTGTATGTTTATTTTAGTATCGCTTTTAATTTAATTGCACCTTCATAAATGCACATTTGTTCATTTTTTTCCATATTTTGTTTTTTACCCCTTATTCTTACTTTGCTTTGTATATTTCTTAGTGTTTGATTTGATTTTAATAAAGAAAAATTCTTATTGATTTTAATAAATCAATTCTATTGTCATTTTTTAAATGATGTGGGGGATGTATAGTACTGTTGGTGGGGGGAGAGGGGGGGTGGGGATAGGGTCTATCTACATACCTGCCCAATAACCAATCAAGTCACTAAGTTATGAGGGCTTGGGTTGGGCTGAATAAAAATGAGCTGAGTCATGTCCCAATAGATGTCAGGTTTTTGTGAGTTTTTTTTAAATAACCAATCAAAGTAGAGTTAAATAAACCAATAGGGAAGAGCAGATTTGTGCAAAGGTGTAAAATACAAATGGGGCTTGAGGTGTGAGGGTCTCCTGACAAAATCCTTGAGTGGATTATTTGCCATGGCAACAAATGGCTGTACCATGGAAGGATTCCTCAGCGAGATACATCTGAATTGGTATCAATCCGGAAGTATCCTAGCTTGGTGGAATTTGATGTATACGGTCAGTGGTACTGTAGATACTTCCGAAAATCAGTGGTGTATACGGGAGTTTCCTAGTACAGATACACGTCTTTTCATGCAGTGTCTTCACCCAAGTGTCCAAAACATATGGCCTTACAGATGGTAGACAAGTGGGATTCTACTCTCACCGCCGCACTTCACGGCGACGGTATGCCTTTGCTGGCTTTTACCACTGATTGGCGCTATGTAACCAGAGGTGGAAAGTAACGAATTACGTTTACTCGCTTTACTGTAATTGTGTAGTTTTTTTGTGTACTTTTACTTTTTAAAGTAGTTTTTAAAATCTGTAATTTTACTTTTACTTAAGTATGTTTTGTTTGAAGTTTTGAAATTTGCTAAATTTTAAATCAAATGCGCTACTGAGTAAAACAAATGAATGAAAATGCAAAAAAATATTATGCTTTGCTGCTCCAGACTCCATTCCAGGTTTTCTGACTGTTCCCACATCGGCATCTACCTGACCTTCCACACAGTCGCTTCCGCCCTGAGAGTGACGTCATCAACCAGCGCCACCATATATAAACCGGAGTTTATTATTTTGGAATAGGCCCACCCTGAATCTGATCCTCCTCCTGCTGTGTGTGTGTGTGTGTGTGTGTGTGTGTGTGTGTGTGTGTGTATGTGTTTTTGTAAAGCAATACAAACCTCATTATGTCATTAGTTAATGACTGGATTTAGTTCTTTCTGCCATATACCACCATTTCCATACAGTTTCAAATAGAACCCTGAACCATTCTTTTGCTGTATGGCCGAACCCTAGACTGGGATGTAACGGCATATTTAAGTGACCACTTTGATTTTCAAGCACAAGAAAGACAACAGATTTATTATGCAAAGGTGTTCCTTCAGTTAAAAACAACTAGTTTGAGATTTATATCTGCTCATCTTTTTTTTCCCACTGTTTCGCACTGTTAAAAAAAAATTTTTTAATTTTTTATGAGCTACTTTTTACTTTTACTTGAGTATATTTTTATAATGGTAACTTTACTTGTACTTCAGTAAAATTTCACTGAAGTAACAGTACTTTTACTTGAGTAGATTTTTATTATGGTAACTTTACTTGTACTTCAGTAAAATTTCACTGAAGTAACAGTACTTTTACTTGAGTACAAAAKTTTAGTACTCTTTCCACCTCTGTATGTAACAATAGACGCCTCAGACCTTAGTTAATTCTTTCAAGGATTAATGAGCCGTAGTAGCGGATAAAATCAAGTGTAACATTTGTAGTTAAATGAATTCATAGTCACAGTACTAAAATTACAGTACAAATTTAGAATTAAAATTAAATTAAATCTTATTAGGATCGAGTTTAAGCAAAGTAAACGGTAACACAGTGAGCCTGTAGATTTTATCATGTGTAATTAGAAAAGCTTTCATTCTTTCAAAAAATGGTTTTGTGTCATCTTATATTTTGTGTTCTTTAAATTTGTAGTATATTTATTAACTGAAATAAATGAAACTGAATAAAATTAAAGCATTGTCAGGACAGATGTCATTGTCATTCAGTCCAGCTTGTGTTTTTGCGCTTATAAGAATGAAATGCAGTAGGCTGTTATTATCATCATAATTTTCTTTAATAAATGGTGACCCCTGTTGCGCTGTACTACCGCTGGCAAAACCTTATGAAATACATGTGAAACATTTAAACGAATTTACAGTCACAGTACTAAAATTATAGTAAAAAACATAGCCGTTCCTTGTTTGCATCGAATTTAAGCAAAGTAAATGTATACCTTTATATCTACCCTTTAGATTATATAATGTGTAACACTAGAAAGCAACTAAAAATTTATGAAAGCAAACAGGGTGCATGTCAGAAAATGAACCGAAACACTGTGTATACTTGCCTCACAGACATGAAAATATATACATATAGAAAGCGGAATGTCTGCTTTTATATAAACTAATGGAAAACAATTTTAGACGTCTAATTTTAGACGATGTAATCCATATGAAAAGGGAATTATAGGTGCATCCGAGAGAGAGAGGGAGAGAGAGAGAAAGTGTGCACGCTCAGTTTAAGTTTATTAGTGCACGAAGCACAAACTGTCCCTCTCTCAATAAATCATCTGTAAGTGCAATAAGCCCCGAGAGGGTAAAAGTTTTTAAGTTTTTTGTTTTAAGATTCAAGATTCAAAGAACTTTATTAATCCCCAAGGGGAAATTGCTTATTCCCGGAAGTTGCCCGCACTTGTGACACAATAACAGTAATATTTCGAACATTTTGCAGGATGCTGTTTGGAGAAACCAGAAAATAAAGAATAAACCAGTTGTTCTACTGTATATTTAAAGTTTGATGTCTTTGAATGTATTTTTTAAATAACAATAAACAGATACAAACAGAGATAGGCTATATATCAGTTCGTTCTTTCGACAAATAAAATTGTCAGGTAGTGAACTTGATCGTCTGGCTAAACATTTATCCAATTTTTTCTTACTCATTATTGTACAGTAAATATCAATAGCCCTGGTTCAGATTTTTCATGTTTGTTGTATAAAATACACAGATGTGTATAATTACAGTAAATTACCATCACTGTAGTATTTCTTTGATACAATATATTGTTGTGACTTATTTATGACTTAATTATATTTTAAAACTGCAGTGAGTGAAAACGTCACTTTGCACCACCTGGCGGTCATTTCACGAATTACTGTCCGCTGTTGTTTTGTCGCGGCGGTGAGCACGGTGATAATAGACCTTGTCTACAGGTACCTACTGTATATCAGTTGAAACAACTATAGAATAGATTATTGACTTTTGGCTCAGACCTGGATCCAGGTGCAGATTCCACTTTCCCTGTTCAGGGCAGTGTAACCAATGTTCTGCCAGTCTTATTCAGAGGGGAATTTTATTTGATCAAGAATATCTGGACCTTCAGCCCAGACCTATTCAACTTGTGAAGCCCTACCAGGAATATTTAGCTGACAACAAGCCCTTTTGCCATGAGAAGGCCTGCTAAAAAGAAGGGTGATTTATTTATTGTAAAATGCAGTCATGAATGTGTCACGCTCTCCACTAGGAGGGAAACACGCAGATCCAATAGCAGAGACTGAGAGAGAGAGAGATCAGGAAGGAGACTTACGGCCAGCAGAGGGCATTCCGGCGCGGAGAGGTAGGGAGGCGGTGCCCAAATCCACGTCGGGGAAATATTGTCCCGTAATCCAAATGAACTCACGGAGTCAATGAGGAAACGGATAAATAATCCATWAAAGTCTATAGCTTCCTTGTGAGGAGTAATCCCGAAGCATGCAGTCAGACGTGAGCAGGGATCAGAGCTGACAGACACAAACATCCAGGGCAGACAATCTCGTAGTCAAACGTGAGCGTAGGTCAAAAGCCGGTAATCCAGAGAACATCAAAGCCGAAGCGCGAAGACGGAGCCGAAAACGGGAAGCAAAGCGGGGTCGTAACCGGAGAAACAAAGACATAAACAAAACGCGAGAATTAAAGGCAATACGGCACAATAATCTGGCAACAGGTGGTTGTCTAGCAGCGTCTTAAATAAGCCGATCTGATCACTCCAAATCTGTAACAGGTGAGCCCGAGCCGTGACTGAGGCGGCAAAAACCAAGAGGCGGCGCGGCGCTAGAACCGGAGTGATTTTGATTATTTTCGGAGGCGCTATGTTGTGGGCGAAATCCGACGCGTTGTGACAGAATGTTGTGATGGTGGAGTGACTGGTTGCTTTACTTCAAAAGGGGCCCTTGTGTTTGTGTTTCCTTCTGGGTCTCCCTGTTAGTTATACTTTCATAGTTAGAACTGCCTTTCATAAAGTCCCTGCCTTTCATAGAGTCCCTGCTTGCACTTTGCAAGATTTTTAGCATACATGATTGTTCTCTCTCCCTCTCTTGAGCTATACATGATGCATCAGGGGCTGCCTGTCCTCCAGACCTGGCTGACTCATCCTGGTGCCCTGCTTCTGGTTAGAGATCTTGCCACTTGGAGGCCCTGTGTGGTTTGCTTGGGATGTGTGTGCTGAATGCTGGCACAACGCATCCAATTGCAGGCTGCAAGTGAGCGCCAACACACAACGAACTACAGGAAATGGCAAGAGTACCGGAAGGACCTCTGGCAAGCATATAGAGGAAATGCAAACTCTACAGACTGAAGGTGATACAAACCCTTGAGCCTGGATGTGTGAGCTGACAATGCTAACAAGTAAACCTCCCAGCTGCCTAATTCGTGGCTATTTGTTCCCAAAACAAAATCAATATTTAAAAACCAGATTAAGAAAGAAGCACACATCACAGTTCAGTGAAATGTAAACTGATTTTTATAATATAAATGCTTTAATCAGTAATAGGGTTACACTAATTAAGCTGAACTGAAAATTTTCATTTTCTGAGTTGAGATGTGGTCAGTGAAATTTCTGCACAAAGTATTTCTGATGTGATCAGATTCTTCAGGGTAGCACATCTAAAAATAACACAATCTCTTTCAACAAAAGTTTTAATAATAGGGCATAAGCCTGAGGACAACTTTTCTTGCAGAAACCGGCAGTGGACTGGGTCTACATGTTTTGCCATGCACCAACTTTCAAATACACATTTGAGGGCATAAGTTCTTCTAGTAAAGAGAGCCCTAGCACTTAGAATGGTTTCAATTACGCTGGCTGGAAGACCAACATCTCTTAGTTGGTCCCCTTCAGGGGCCAGACGTGAAGGTTCCGGAGCTCGAGCCGGGGATGAAATATTGTCCCCTGCGCCTGAGACAGAAGATCCCTCCTCACTGGAATCACCCAGCAATATTTCACAGCAATAGTCTTGATCTTATAAAACACTGTCATCTCACATGCTACTTCTGTACAGATAATAAAGTCAGGGTGATACTCTGTGCCATGATGTTTGATCCACTTTACAGAATAGATAAGTTCTGATATTTTCTCCCCTAGTTTGGAAGCAATGGCCATGCCACCTTTAAGTCCACTGAGTTCCATCATCTTCCCTGGACCAAGAGTCAATCTGTACTGGCTAAAAGGCTCCCAGTCCATTGCCATACAATTCTGGTGCTTTTTGGCTAGCGTTTTGGTGATTTTTTTAATTGTGTTTTAAAGAATTTGTGTTTCACTTTATAACGCCTACACCACATATGCAGAATTGGTCTAATTTTCCTTATACACTGTGGGTAATGTATCATTATGTGCTGCTTTGGCAACAGATTTATTTTTTTTCGGGAAAAAATTTTTAGAATAGCTGGTGGTGTTATTAAATGTTTAAGATAAATGGCCATGCCTTAGAACTGGTGAAAATATGAGGTTAACAATTTGTAGAAGTAAAAGCAAAAGATACCAGTGTTTATCATCTCTCTGCACTAAATCAGCAAATAACAGAGGTATGTTGCGTAACAAGCACCAAGATTGGATGGCATTTAAACCCAAATTGTTGCTTTCACCAAACAATTTGACCATTGGAGGACGGTTCCTCTGCTGATTGTAACCATATTCAAAATCATGTATTCTAACAGCAAGATCATCACCATTCAGAAAATTATGCACAATGTACTGCAGAACAAGTTTTACCTCTAGCTGAGTGACACCTTCTAAAATGACGTGCATTATATCCATAACAAAATTGTTTGCCGTGTTGAAATACTTGAGTGAATTTAACAAACACACCCATTTAATGCCATAAACATGAGGTAGTCTAGAGTAGTCTTGTACCCTTTTACAATGCAGAGCATGCATCTCAGTTGTTCTTAGTACAACTTCAGGGTTATCTTCGGAAAACACAAATTGAAAGTGATCTTTCTCAAGAACACAGAAACAACAGCAAGATTGAGCCCCAAATGACTCCAGAAATCCTAATAAACTGTATAAGCCAAGGTTATCCCCTGTGACTTGAACAACTGTACCCCTTACACAATGTCTAGATACTGGATTCTTAACCCCCTCAATCTCAAGCACTTTTAGATAATTTACTAGAAGCTCAATTATAGAATTAAAACCATACCGTCAAATATCCTGTGCATAAAAGAGGGCACATACTGTAAATATATGTTATCAAGTGAGGAGTTAAAAATGGGGGAAATTCCTTAATGTAAAATAGATAGCACCCAATTTGTGTATACCTTTTTTGGAACTCAAAGGATTAGCGGTCTCGAAATCATCATAAAATAACTGAATTTGTAAAGCAATTTGCCGTGTCATTTAAATCACATACAGATTTGGCTATTAAGAACGCACGTTTCTTGAAAAGRGATCTCGCGCGCTTTCACGGCAGCTCGCGGGAAGCTGTGAAAATGCCGTTTATTACCTGTAGTGGGCAGTCGTGTTTCAATCTGAAGTATTGTGTGTCTACTGATGCCAAACATGCGTTCTCTCTCTAACCCTAAGCTATGCGCCCATGGATAACAAGCAACAGAGCTCATAAACGTGTTGAGCTCAAACTTTAAATACTGATACTGATCTCTCTGAGTAAGTAAGCATAATAATAAATAATGAATCGTCATATTGTCACCCCATGGGTGAACACGACCAAATTACTGCATAAACACTGGAACACGAGGATTTAATAATTTAATTAAACACGAATATCCTTCATGTGTTAAAATGTTGCATTTATTATATATTTATTTATGTGTGTGTGTGTGTGTGAAATGTGTGGCATTTTAATTCAAAATTTTTCACATTTTAATGTGCGTCAAGATGCATCGTTCTGTAATATTCCATTGTCATTCATACTGCCGCTGTTTTAGAGCCCCTTACTAAAGCATTCGCTAGTTATCAAGTTGATATACAACTATGAAGTCTGATTTCATTTGCTGGAGAAACAAAATTTAGGCAGAGACGTCCGCACTGTCTTGTTAATTCATTTAAAACCCCCTACAGTATTTTCCAACAGCGCACCCAGTTTGATAAATTCACACATATCTTGAATGAAAGGTGAGAAGAGATTCAGCAGAATCTTCTGACACYRTGCTKGCTCTGAAGGACTATATTCAACAAGAATATAGAGAATAAGAATTGTATTTCTAATAAGATAATTAATTAAATAATACAATTATATCAAATAAGGTCTTTATCTAAAAGCCAKACCAAATTTCTCATTCACYGCTGAAGTAGTTAAATATGCTTATACTGTAGATACAGTACGTAGGTTATATTTTAAAGTACAATTGCAGGTAAATTACAAACTGCATGTAATGTAAAATATGAATAAAACAGTATTAGACACATATATATGATATGGAAGTATATACAATGAAAAAGCTATTTACACATGAGTGCTCAAATGTAAAGCAAACGCAATTATTAATTTATTGTGTGTATTTAACTTCATTCAGCCATTTAAGTTACATGAATAAATAACGTGCCTACCAGCTCATTATTATTTTCTGTTCAAATTTAAAGATGCACACGCGTGTGCAAAAAGTCAAAGTACCACAAAGAATACTAAAGTGTATAATCTTTAATAAAGTTAGCCTAAAACAATATTGTCTCCCATGCTGAAACAAACATGATTTTGTTTTTGTTTTAGTCTATTTGTTGAATACAACGTGACAGCGCACTCCGAGGTGAACACATGCAGACACCCAGTTACTGTAATCCCTCTTCTCACCTTTCATTCATGATAGGTGTGAACTTATCAAACCGGTTTCACTGATGGGGGAATTGGCAGAATTGAGGATTTTAAAAAGAATGAACAAGACCGAGCAGACGTCTCTGCCTAAAATGTATTTCACCAGCAAACCATAAACATAAATAGAAACAAATAAAATGTTTATTGATATCAATTAAATCAGACTTCATAGTTGGATTTGATTCTTTGAGTGTAATTCATACATTTACTGAATATATTCACATTTTGTAAAATAACGAAACCCGTTTCCTTCTTGGACCGCACGTCTACTTTCCTTGTTTTAGTCTGTAATATTATGTGAAATACATTTTGCGTATATGCTTAAATATTCCTTTTTATTTATGGTCTGGTGTAGTATGTTTGATGTGCATTATTGCAAGAGGCGATGACTTTCTGGGGGAGCATGTCTGCACCTTTTGTAAAGTGAAAGTACAAGTCGCGGGTTCACGCACGCAGACGAACAGCTTTATTTCAGTCATAAATCCACAATCACATTTCAGCTATTATTTCCAGCCGTGGTCAAATAATGGATGAAATAATTATTCAATGCTGGACACAAACAGCACAAAAGCCAGATGATTATTTTTTCATAAAAAGGCCGAAGCACTTGATGTTTATATTTGTTCCTTCATGTCTTCTGATGGTGCTCGACACATTTTTACGTTTTAACGAAGACATGTTGACTTATTCACGAATCAGGACATTCGCATAATTACTGTATATGTGCGCGCGTCTCATAGGCGTGTGTGCGCGCATTTCATATGTAGTTGTGTGAGCAGTTAGTAGTATATATAAATGTGTGACTGTTTCAAATATATGTATGCAAGTGTTTCACGTGTGTGTGCATGATGAAGTTTGATTTAAGCCCTATACGGCACATCATAATTTAGGGCATCTCTTTTCATCATTATGAACATGATATGAAGCAGATATACGCAGATTCATCATAAAATATCATTATTGTAAAACAAAATAAAATTCATGTTTGCTTCATCATTGGAAACAATATTGTTTTAGGCTAAATAATTATACACAATTCTTTGTTGTACTTGTCTGGCTTTTACATAAAGTCCTTCCATGCGCCATCTGGCAGATATTCAGTGAAGCACAGCACATTTATTCAAATACCCGAATGTTGCTTAAGAGATCTCGCGGCATGTCGCGCCAATTTGCGGGATCTCGCGGGAAAAAGCGTGCATTCTTAATGGCCAGATCTGTCAACACCTTCCATTGGAACATGCGTGGGTTTAAACAAGTCAGTAAGATGCAGATTTTGTAAAATTGACTTTAGTGTTTCTAAAATGAAAACTTATCTGTTACAGCAACTTGATCAAATGTTCCAGTGGTTTTATTTCTCCTGCACACACACCGACACACACACACACACACACACACACACACACACACACACTCTGCTCTACACAGAAACTCTGCTCTGTCGCGATTCTTTTCAAAAGGTAAGGTGCTGGCTCATTTGTTTTGTTTTGTTTTTTACTTTACAACAGTGATTCCGTTAGTCTGCGCTCACGCGAGTGTCATTAGAGAGATTTCTTTTTTTTTTTTTCATTAAAACAGTGTTTCCGTAATTTCATACTGAAAGTTGTCTGCTGTAGTATAGGTATATACTATACATAATGGTATATTTACTCAGCCATGAAGATGAAGAACAACGAAGAGCAGGTTTAAGAAAATGACAAAGCAGGTGAAGAGAACAGGTAAGAATGGGCTACGAAATATAGCAGATTGGAATACTGCAGAATTAAAGTATAAATAGTGTGAAATATCTGGTCCATTTACTCAGCCATGAAGAAAGAAATCTCTCTGACATTGGCATGAGAATACTAACGACATCACTGCGGTAAAGTAAAAAAAAACAAAAAACAAATGAAACAGCACCTTACCTTTGAAAAGAATCGCGACAGAGCAGTTTCTGTGTGTTTGTGAAGCCGGGGAGGGGGTGAAAAGGCGAGAGTGTCTGTGTGTGTGTTGGGGTGTGTGTGTGTGTGTGTGTGTGTGTGTGTGTGTGTGTGTGTCGGTGTCAAATTACACTCACGCACACACATAAGAGACGCTGAAAGAGAGAGGGAGATTTTGATTATACAAGTAAGAGACAAGCAGAGTTTCTGTGTGTTTGCGAAGCCGTGAAGGGGGGGGGGGCGTAAAAAGGTGAGAGAGAGTGTGTGTACGTGTGTTTGTGTGTGTGTGTTGGTGTCAAATTACGCACGCGCACACACATAGGAGATGCTGAAACAGAGAGGGAGATGTTGATTATGCAAGTAAGAGACGAGCATTAAGACCCAGCAGGGGAGACGATTACACACAATTCCGCAGCGCAAGAGTGACGCTTGGTGTCAAAATAAGAGACACATGCGTGATACATGATACTCGGCATTCGTAAAACAAAGACTTGCTCGTTTTTCAAATCTAAATTTATTAAAAATCATTGCTCGTCTTGCAGAACACTCGTAAACCGTGTTACTCGCAATCCGAGGTTCCACAGTATAAAAATTTTCACATTCAGTAACAATTTTTTACATAGTTTTTGTAAATTACATACAACTTTTTGTAAAATTACAATAATTACTTGTAATTAAATACGAAACTCATTAGATAAGGGTTAATGTCCATACTAAAAATTTTATGTTTTTCTTTGTAATTTTGAGGTAAATCATATTAGTTTTATAATACTTTGACATTCAAGTTCTAGATGAAAGTTTAGAATTTTTTTCATGACTTTTTAAAAAGATTATCCTTATGTAACCCTTCTTTCCTCTTCTCTCCTTATCCGTCCGCATGCATCCGCCTCCAGCACCGCCCCTATTGCTCTGCACTGTGTTATATTTGTGTGTGTGCAATGGTGGAGAAACACGAACACAAGGGGAGAAGGCGAACCGTTCGTGGATCGTGGCTTGACCCGTTTATTTCACCAAACACGACCTACAGCATTGACAACATTAACTCAACATGGTTTTCCTCTCACTTCAATGTACACACAATTCAATAGCATTCTTTTGCTGATAGCATTAATCCTACATCCCTCTGCATCAGTAACAAATTGTTCATCATGTTTAAATAAAAGAACAAAACACATTATTCATCTAATTTCTTTCGCTTTTCACTATTTAGTAGTTTAAACACAAAAACATGACACTAAATTGAACTTTAGTGTAAATACAACAAAAGTATTTTACATTTAACTTCCCGTTGCCCTCAACATGATTTAGCTACAGCATTGACAACATTAACTGAAGCCAAAATGGCAATCTACAGGTACATCAGTACTACGGCAAGTCAAGAGGCTCAAACTCTACAAATAAATTGGTGTACAGAAATGCTTATAGTGACATCTAGTGGGCAACTCAGTTCACTGCCCTACACTTACATTATCACTTACATCTTGTTACAATCTACAATATTGTTTCTGATTGGCTGATTAGCAGCTGGAGGTAAAGCCAACGAGAAACAGGCGTCCTTCAAATGTTTTGCGCAGAGAGATAGTCTGACCCTGCAGCCGGTAAACAGTTTCTGTGTAAATTCAAAGGAGTGAGATACACTGCTAAGCTACAGGTGAGGAGCAAAGCACTCTCTGAGGGACAGAGGGGAAGACTCTGAAGTGTCAGCGTGTTTCAGTGGGAGAAAAAATACCAAGCTCCAGAGACAATGAAGATAAGAGATTTTTTATTGTTATTTTAATTCTTATAGTTGTTGCTGTAAACAAAGCTCATTTATTAATGCTGCCACGTTCGTCTATCACAAATCTCAGATGAGTCTCAGGTACCGCTAAGATGTCACCACTGAGAAGCTTCAGGAATTCACTTACACCTGTAAGGGTAAGGGAGACAGATGAACAGGGAGCATGCGCATTAAGAATGTCGAGAGAGAGTCAGTACTCTGAAACCTAACTGCAGTATAAGTATTTGTCTGACACTGTTAGCATGACAGGGTCAGAGATGACTTATGTTACATTAACAGTTGCTTTTACTCTCCAAAATGTACATTTCCACCAACATAAAACATAAAAGTATTTGTACTTTTAAATGACACATTCCTATTCGTAAATTAATGTCAATACTTCAGTCAAAATAAATGTATATTCATGTAAATATTCTCACATACATACAGTAGACACATTGACGCATCTTGTTCTAATTACATAGAGATCAATATGTTGAAAACTTATATGTATCTGTAGCGGCCTGCTTCTATGTGATATGTACATTAATATTTTCCAGCTCTGATTACTGCCAGTGATAATGAAACTTGCTTACATTTTTAGATCAAACATTGGAATGTGGGAGAAGAGTCATCCACAAGTCGTAGCAAGTATGGATTGCAATATAATACATTTTATGGTGAGTTAAAAGTTAACTTGTTTAACCTTGGATCATTTTGAGTTCAATTCTTTACTGTGTAGAGATCCTTTCTGTTTTAAGGGGCCCCAGTTGAAAAGTTCTTGAGTTTCACTTTAACACATCTACAGGGTGGGCCATTTATATGGATACACCTTAATAAAAATGGGAATGGTTGGTGATATTAATGTCCTGTTTGTGGCACATTAGTATATGTGAGGGGGCAAACTTTTCAAGATGGGTGGTGACCATGGTGGCCATTTGGAAGTCGGCCATCCAACTTTAGTTTTTTCAATAGGAAGAGGATCATGTGACACATCAAACTTATTGGGAATTTCACAAGAAAAACAATGGTGTGCTGGGTTTTAATGTAACTTTATTCTTTCATGAGTTATTTACAAGTTTCTTTTTGTTCACAGCCATTGACATGTCGAAGGGGTTAACACGTGATGAGTGGATCGAAATTGTGTTGATATCTGGTAAACGCAGTAACCGGGTCATTGCAGCAGATTTCAATGCAAGACACCCTACGAGACTACCCATCTCCCATGCTACAGTTAGCAAACTGCTTGCTAAGTTTCGTGAAACTGGTTCAGTGTTGGATTTGCCAAAATGTGGACGCATGAAAACTGTCATTAATGAACAAACATGCTGTCCTAGCTTCATTCAACAAGAGCCCACAGCGTAGCACTCGCCGCATGTCACTGGAGAGTGGCATTAGTCAAACATCCCTTCGGCGGATATTAGCTACTCACAAAKGGCACCCTTACAAACTCCAGCTACTGCAGCATCTCAACGAGGATGACCCAGATTGGCGCACTCAATTTACAGAATGGGCAAAACAAAAATTGGAACAGGACCCGCAGTTCACRCAGAAGATTTTGTTCAGTGATGAGGCAAACTTTTATGTGAATGGTGAAGTTAACAAACAAAACCACCGCTCTTGGTCTGACACTAACCCACATTGAATATATCCCTCCAAGACTGTTGGAACAAAAAAAGTGATGGTATGGTGTGGTATATGGGGTACAAAGATAGTGGGGCCATTCTTCATCAATGGAAACCTCAAGGCCACTGGATATTTGAAATTGCTACATGATGATGTGTTTCCCTCTTTATGCACTGAAGCTGGCACATTCCCTGAGTTTTTCCAGCAAGATGGTGCACCACCACATTATGGGTGTCAGGTCCAAGCATTCCTAGATGAACAGTTTCCTGAAAAGTGGATTGGTCGTCGTGGGCCAGTTGAATGGCCCCAAAGGTCTCCTGATCTGACACCCTTAGACTTTTATCTTTGGGGTCATCTGAAGGCAATTGTCTATGGTGTGAAGATACGAGATGTGCAGCACCTGAAACTACGGATACTGGAAGCCTGTGCTGGCATTTCTCCTGCGGTGTTGCTATCAGTGTGTGAAGAGTGGGAGAAGAGGGTTGCATTGACAATCCATCACAATGGGTAGCACATTGAAAACATTTTATAAGTGGTCAGAAACTTGTAAATAATTGTTAACCCCTTCGACATGTCAATGGCTGTGAACAAAAAGAAACTTGTAAATAACTTTAATTTCTGTGAAGTCGCTTTGAGACAATGACCATTGTTAAAAGCGCTATAGAAAAAAAAAGGAGAAAAAAATGTAAAATAAAAACATTTTGCTGCTACGTCTAGTGCTGTTTTAATAAACATGTTTAATCGTTTAAATTTAGGAAAAATCTGTAAGTGTTTTTTTTATCTGCTAAATGTATAGTGCTCTTGCTTTCTTGAAGGTCTTTCTTTAATCGTATAAATTTTAGCAAAAATCTGTAAAATAAAGGTGTTTTACTGCTAAACTTCTAGTGCTGTTCATTTAATGAAGGTGTTTAATCATATAATATTTGGGGAAAGTCTTTAATATAATGGTGTTTCTCTGTAAAAGATTAAATACATTTCTGTAAGTTTAATGATTTTGAGCATAATATGAACTAGAGTATTTTACCTTAATTTTATGATTTTTGTTTGCCAGTCTGCCAGTCATTTGAAATTTTTTTAGATTTTTTTTTTTACAGTGTAGTAATAAAACATTGTGTGTTGTTGGTTATACCGCGAGAAAACATGTTTGGACAATGTCAAGTTAAAAAAAAAACATGATTATGTGTTAGATTGCAAACAACACATAAAATTAAGGTAATATGTTTGATTAAGGCCCCAGGAGTGACCAGCCTCCAAAAATTACTTCAAGAGCACAACCACAACTAATCCAGGAGCTCAAAAAGATCCCAAAACAACATCAT
The DNA here is from genome assembly GCA_003987875.1 of Clarias batrachus. Lineage (NCBI taxonomy): Eukaryota > Metazoa > Chordata > Actinopteri > Siluriformes > Clariidae > Clarias > Clarias batrachus. The sequence continues at coordinate 28,109 of QMIH01002957.1, forward strand.
TACAAAGTAATTTCTTAAGACAACAGGTCTGGTAGTCATCATGCCTGGGTGTTGCAAGTCAAATTTAATTTGCTTATTTAAATTTAAATAAGCCTTTGTTTATATTTTGCCATGAGGAAGATGGCAGCATGGATGGATTTCCCAAACAGGGGGTTAGATTGTGCCTTGATTGTGCTGTAGCAGTGGTCTAGTGTCCTTTCATCCCTGGTAGGGCAGGGATTTGATGATAAAGCTTGGGGCTGTGTGTTTGTGGTTGGCGTTGTTAAAATCAATTGGCCGCAATAAATGCAGCGTCCCAGTCTGGGATGCTGCGTGCTGGTGCTATGTGAGTGCTCTCACACATAAGGCAGTGTCCATGTTCACCTGGGGGTGGAATATAAATGGCGCTGATTATAACTGATGTACATTCCTGAGGAAGGTAAAATGGATGGTCGGTAGTTCCAGGTTGGGTGTGCAGCAACATGTGAGAGGAACCGAGAAGAACTCATGGTATGGTCCAGCACCACGGGGTTTAGCAACATCTCGTGAAACAGAGGAGATTGCAGTCCCGAATGTCTCTATACCCTGGCCCTGAGGTCATCAATTTTATTCTCCAGTGGCTGGACAAGCAGGATGCTAGGCAGCGGAGTGCAGTGTGCACGGGCCTGATCCTGACGCATGAGGAATGGATGGAATAATGGGAAATAATGAAAGTGCTTGTTTTTGCTTAAAGTGTGACCTAAACTATTTTTAAGGAACTAGGAATTGCCAATTAATAATTTTTCTGATACTTTCTGCTCAGTGGTAGTAGGCCACAGAGCATTGAAACTAAGGAGACTGGCCCTAAAGATTCCTGATTCCATCTCTACCCAAGCAGGTTCATCCTCCTGATTCAGATATTCTGTCCAATAAAGAAGCTTATCAATATTACATATTATAGTAATAAATAAAATTGGTCAATGCCAAACCTGTTGTAACATTCTTTCTTTCTAAAAATGCTTTCCTGATTCTTGGAATACTTTTATTCCATATAAAGGAAGACAGATGTTCATCTAACATGTTTGTGTGACAGATTTGAGAATTAACAATGGCACATTTTTTAATTAAAATATAAACCATGTCATGGTAAACATCTTAACAGAATTTATTCTGCCTGCCAAAGAAATATTCAAATTTTCAAATTTTATTTGTCACATACAGTACAGACCAAAAGTTTGAACACACCTTCTCATTCAAAGAGCTTTCTTTATTGTGTTCTTTATTGTGTTCTTTAGCCCAAACAAGTCTCTTCTGCTTGTTGTCTGTCCTTAGCAGTGGTTTTCTAGCAGATATTCTACCAGCACCGCTTGCTGTAGATTGAGTGCAGGTCAGGGAGCTCGGTGTGGATGATGCACTTAGCTGATCGCACAACCCTCTGTAGAGCTTGTCTGTCCTGCATGGTGCTGTTTCTGAACCAGGTCATGATGTTTCCCGTCAGGATGCTTTTTATGGTGCAAGAGTAGAAGTTCCTGAGCACCCTGGAGGGCAGACTAAAGTCTCTCAGGCATCTGAGGTGGTAGAGATGCTGTTGGGCCTTCTTCACCATGGTGTTGATGTGACAGGACCATGACAGGTGCTGCGTGATGTGGACAGAGAAACTGGTAGTTTCTCTCCTGCTTTGTGCTGAAGTCCACCATCAACTCATTTGTCTTGCTGACGTTTAGAAGGAGATTGTTCCTCTGGCACCAGTGCTCCAGATTTCCAATCTCCTCCAGGTAGGCCGTCTCATCATTGTCAGTGATCAGGCCTACCACGACTGTGTCGTCAGCAAACATGATGGTGATGGAGTTGGTAGGGGCTACTCAGTCGTGTGTGTACAGTGAGTACAGTAGAGGGCTCAGAACACAACCCTGGGGTGCTCCAGTGTTGAGAGTGAGGGAGGCTGAGACATGCCCATCCGTAGAGCCTGTGGTCTGCCAGTTAGGAAGTTGGAGATCCACTGACACAGAGATGAGCTGAGTCCCCGGTGCTCTAGCTTGGTGGTGAGTGTGGAGGGAATTATGGTATTAAATGCTGAGCTGTAGTCGATGAAGAGCATTTTAACATAATTCCCCCTTCTAGTGTCCAGGTGAGTGAGAGTTGCATGGAGAAGATGAGCAATAGAGCGGTTTGAACGGTAAGCAAATTGAAGTGAATCGAGTGTGTCAGGTAGTGAGGAGATAATGAAGTCTCTGACCAGCCGCTCAAAGCACTTCATCATCACTGATGTGAGGGCTACAGGCCGATAGTCATTGAGGGAAACAGGATGGTTTTTTTTGGAACAGGAACAATGATGGACTCTTTGAAGCATGTGGGGATCACCGACTGAGATAAGGAGAGGTTGAATATCTCTGTGAACATGGGTGCTAGAACTGTACCTGAGATGCCGTCTGGTCCTGCTGCTTTCCTGGTGTTCACTCATTTGAAGGCTCTCCTCACGTCATGCTCGGAGATGATGAATGTGTTTTCGGTGCTGGCAGTGATCGTTGGTGCCGCTAGCATTAGCATCACTAGCGTCTTTAGCTGCAGCCTCAAAGCGAGCAAAGAATGTATTCAGCTCGTCTGCCAGAGTCATGTCCGCATTCGCCATATCGGATGTTGGTGCTTTATAGTCCGTTAATGTTCTTAGTCCCTGCCACAGGCTGCTAGAGTTATTCTGTTGGAGCTGTGACTCTAGTTTCCTCCTGTAGCGCTGCTTCGCCTCTTTCACTGCCTTCCGGACGTTATATGACGGAGCCTTGTACGGGTCCATATCCCCCGACACAAGTCCCGCATTGTAGGCAGTGGTGTGGGATCTCAGAGCATCGTGAAAGGTTTTATCCACCCACGGCTTCTGATTGGGAAATGTTCTGATGGTCGTTTTCTGTACGGTATCATCCGCTATTTTCTGGTGCTGTGTGAGAGCCTCATGCAGCTCTCATAAGGCAGTGTCTGTGTCCGCTTGTGGTGGAATATAAACGGCGCTGATTATGACCAATGTAAACTCTCAAGGAAGATTAAAAGGACAACATTTGATGGACAGTAGGTCCAGGTTGGGTGTGCAAGAGGGACTATAATAGGTCGTCGCAGTCGTGACGGCAGCCGACTTCACTGGTGCCATCTTGTTAATCCTCGTTAATTCTTGTTAATCATCTTGTAAATATGTAGTAAGTACCATCTGTTTAATTTTTTTGTGTTTTCTATCATTACAGCATAATTACAGTGGCATGCAAACATTTGGGCACCCCTGGTCAAGCAAGTCAAGCAAGTGGAAGATAAAATGATCTCCAAACAGATCTCCAACTCCCACTTAATTTTAAATTCGTTGGATGTATGCAGGTAAAAACTGTCCTAGGTTACAAAAAACGTAAATCTCCGCAAACAACCATGTACTGTATAATTGGAAAACCTATAGTTACATGAAACAGATGACGTAGGGAGTCAGATGACAAGGAATATGAGGTAAAACAATATGGTGGAAATTTTTTAACATAATGGGAGAATTTCTTGGAAAAAGTTAGACTAAAATGAGTTCCAAATTTGGTAAGGAATGGAAAAAGATGAACTGAGGGAAGGGATAAGGTGTGCATCCCTCCCCTTGTAAACTGTATATAATTAGTGTGCATGACAGTCTGATCTTGATCATGCTTTGGGTAATTACCTAAACATTTTCAAGTGTGGCACATGTCAGGTTTATTGCTGCAATAAATCATGCTTACTTCATCCAGATCCGGAGGGTCCTGAGTCCTGAGTTGTTCTTTGGTTCTTTTAACTAGAGATACAGCTTTTGTTTAATGTTTTAAATTAGGTAGCATTAAAAAGTGGAAAAATAAAAATCTCCCACACCAAGCAATTGATTGTTGTTTTGGTTTACTATTTAACAAATTGTGAGCGATCAGTAAGAAAGTTTCTGATCCATGCACATGTAGCGAGAGGGAAGTCCAGGTTTACCAGCTTGGCTATAAGGATGTCTGGAATGATGGTATTAAAAGCCGAGCTGAAATCTATGAAAAGCATCCTTACTGAAGTCCCAGGGTCCTCCAGATGATACAGAGCAGAGTGGACGGCAGTGAAAATTGCATCCTCGGTAGACCTGTTTGCCTTATAGGCAAACTGATGGGCGTCAAAGCTGGGTGGAAGGCAGTCCTTTATGTGCTTTAGGACCAGCTTCTCAAAGCACTTTAAGACCACAGATGGCAGCGCAATAGGTCTATAGTCATTAAGGCCACTGATGATGTTAGACTGGGACTATTATTGCAAACTTCAGACAGTAAGGGACGATAGCATGTGACAGGGAGAGGTTAAAAAGTCTGGTGAACACAGGAGCCAACTGGTCAGTACAGATTTTGAGCACACTCCCAGGTATTCTATCAGGTCCAGCGGTTTTTCTCTGATTTACTGCTCTGAACACTTTGCGAACCTGATGTTCTTGGAGGGTTACTGTATATGACCTAAGCTCAGAGGAGGTTATAGGCAAGGCAATGTGCATAGTAGGGGTATCTACAGTTGAACTAAAGAAATTAAATTATTTAATTCCTCTGCTAATAGGATGTCCATGTTATCTGCATTTGTCCCACTGCCTTTATAAGTAATATGTTACAGGCCTTCTCATACCTTTCTCGGGTTATTGTCTAAGAAATAGTCTGATAGTTTATTTGAATAGTCCAGTTTTGCTTCTCTAATGCCTTTTTTGAGGACTGCTCTTGCTCTGCTATACATATCCTGGTGCCCAGATTTATATGCTGAGTTACATGCCTTTAACAAGGCTTATGTGCCTGAACCTTACTCGTCATCCAGGGTTTGCGGTTGGGGTCGACCCAAACTTGCCTTACCGTGGTAGCGGTATCCATGCAATACGTGATGTAACCCAACGCTGAAGCTGTATGAGTCTCTAGGTCATCATGTTCGTAGACGCCCCATGTAAGGGAAAATATTCCTGAAGCTGAACCAGAGCATCATTAGAAAAGGTTTTAATGGTTCTGGTGATAGGCTTTGTCTTTTTCCAAAGTGGTATGTATGCCAGAACGAAAAGCAGGGAAAGGTGATCAGACATACTTAGATGGGGAAGGGAAACAGATCTGTAGGCTTGCTTGATATTTGTGTAAACATGGTCCAAGATGTTGTTCCCTCTCGTAGGGTATTTCACATGTTGAACAAATTTGGGTAGCACAGATCTTAAACATGCTTTGTTGAAATCCCCTGTGTTGATGTGTACTCCCTCTGGATAAGTCTGTTGTTGATCAAAAATTGTGTCATGCAGGTAGGCAAGGGCTGAGCTAACATTAGCATCTGAAGGTATGCAGTTATTAGCACTACAGATAGTTCTCTAAGCAGATAGAATGGCCTCAATTCACTTAAATTCATTGTACTTTGTGCTCAACTGTGAACACTGTCAAACAGGTCAGTAGGTGGCGTTTATCGCTAGGGAGGAACCTAAAACCCCACAGACGACAAGTGTTGCTGATTAAGTCCTGCAGCCAAACACAACCTAAAGTTTTGTTGAAATATTTCTTGAACCAAACAAAAAATATGATGCCTATGGTCTTTAATTATTAAGTTATCATACAGTACATGTTAGAAAACTGTACATGGTCTACATTTCATATGTTTCATCCCAGTAACCTGTACTAATTAATTAGCATTCTATGCATCCTTAGCACAGGATGTATATGGTATTTGTCTGGAATAAACAATAATAATAGTCTACCTAGTTTGGATAACAGCTACTGTAATATAGTACAGGATTGCAGGACTTTAGCGCAGGATGACTGATATACAGATAGGGCTACTTTAGTAATAATCTGTTCAATAACTACTAATTTACAGTATCATATTTCAATATAACTGCATTGTACCACATTGTACTCACAATGTGAGTAAAACCTCAGCTATCTTTTGTAAGAAAAAACACATAAAACTAATCTAAGGTGTTTAATGTAAAATGTTCCAACTGAAACAATTGTATGTTATTTATATGCAGATGGTATTCAACCGGAATAATTGTTTTACTGATGCTTCTTACAGCGACTGCATTTGGGTTTGCGTGTTTGCTGGCTTTTACCGCTGAGTGGCGCTATATCACTATAGACTAGCGCCTCAGGCCTTAGTTCCTTCTCTCAAGGATTAATGAACTGCAACTTCTTTAGAGCTGCACATACAGTAGTAGCGGATAAATTCAAGTGAAACATTGTAGTTAAACGAATTCATAACCACATTACTAAAATTGTAGTACAAATGGAGAATTTAAATAAAATCTTATTAGGATCAAATTTAAGCAAAGTAAATGTTAGCACATTGAGCCTTTAGATTTTATCATGTGTAATTAGAAAAGCTAAATGTGTAGGGTTTTCTGTCATCTTATATTTTCTGTTCTTTACATTTGAAGAAGATTTATTAACTGAAATAAATTAAACTAAATTACCATAAAATTCAAACATTGTCAGGACATGCTACTGCATCAGCAGATGTCTATGTTTTTTTGCGTTATTATAAAAATTAAATGCAGTAGACTGTTATGATCATCATAATTTTCTCTAATAAATAACGAAAACATTTGAACAAATTACATTTTTACATCCCAGGAGCACCCCCGTTGCGCTGTACCACCGCCGGCAAAACATTATAAAATACAAGTGAAACCTTAAACAGATTTATAATTACGGTACTAAAATTACAGTACAAATTTTGATTTTTTTTTATATAGGCGTTTCTTATTTGCATCGAATTTAAGCAAAGTAAATGTTAACAAAGTGAGCCTTTATATTTTATCATGTGTAACACTCATAAATGTACAAATCTGGATGTGCATCAGAAAAAGTGGGTGTGTTGATATCAGATAAATGGCCAAAAACTATATAAGCCACATAGCCCTTATAAGGCTTTTATTTAAGTGGACTTACAATGATGACAAAAGTTTATGATTTTGTAAAATAATGAAAACAAATAGGGTGCGTTTTTCTTTATTGGTTTTGGTGAACTTGAGCACACCAGAAAATGAACCAAAACTCTGTGTATATTTGCCACAAGGACATGAAGAAAATATTACTTATAGGAGGCGAAATTTCTGCTTTTATATAGACTAATGGAAAACTAATTATATACTGTCATATGTCATGTGAAACGTGAATTATTGGCGCATCCACTGCTGCAGAGATGACGAGATGACACGATCACATTCATCACTAGAGCCGAAAACAAAGAAATCACTAATTCAACAATTAATTATTAAAATGGCCGGAGTCAATTTCCTTGTTCCTGTTTTCCCTAACACATTCATAATCATTAGTCTACTTTTGACAATGCGCTCCGGAAGACTTTATGTGTGTGGTTGAGCGCTGATTAGACTACAAAAGAAATTTAAGAGGAGGATCACGGCTCAACATTCCGAGCCCAAATCCAATTTAAATTAAATTAACAGGTATGACAAAGTTTTAGAAAAGTTGGATGAATATTTTGTGCCGAAAGTAAACATCATACACGAGAGGGCAAGATTTCACCAACGCATGCAAAAGCAAGGTGAAAACGTGGAAGAGCTTCTCCAGATCTTGCACGAATGGACTGAAACATGCATGTTTGAAGAAGCTAAAAGCGACAATATAAGATACAGACTAGTCATTCTAGTTGTTGACAAATCGATTGACTAGTCTGTATCTCAAAGAACTGTCCCAGAGTTTGCAGGTGATGTCTGACTAGTCGTTGGACAACGTGTGCAGACACGCATTGCAGTCAAAACAGATAGAATGTCATGTATCGGAACAAAGTGGCCCTGAATGAAGTAGCACCTACAGTAAGAAGTACAGCACCTCTATTCGACCAAAAACTGCATTCAAACACAGACCAAATAGCCAGAGAGAGACACAGCTGCTGGAAAATGCACACGATGTGGGAAACACCACCCAAAGACTGTCAACTGCCCAGCAAGAAGAGTGTCGAAAGTGTGGTAAGAGAGGCCATTATGTGTGTTGACTACTGTGTGTTGAACTTTTCAAGTCAGTGATGTAAATGTAGTGCGCAAAGAACACAAAGATTTGTTTTTTCTTGGTGCAATAACAATAAAAGACTCAAATGACCCATAGCATGAAATTTTGATGATTCAAGACACTGACGTGGAGTTTAAAATTGACACTGGAACAGACATTCAGAACAGACAGAGCAAACTTATAATGTTCTTAGGACAAAGCCTGATTAGTCAACACAGTGCTAGATTGTCTAGAAGGAAAAGTGACAAGTATTGGAAAGTTCATTACAAAGGAAGTAAGTACTGGTTCACAGTATATGTCATAACTGGACTGCAAGTCAATAACCTGCATAGCAGAGATGTTTCAGTACCTCTTGAACTAGTTCAGCGAATTGACAATATTGCACACGCACCAAGCACATCAGTTGGACTTCTTAGAACCACTCCTGTGAAAATTAACCTAAAAGCAGTTGCTGTCCCATATGCAATCTTAGTAGCTAGAAGATTGTCAGCACCTTGACGTTTTTACCATGTATGTGTTGGCTTAAATGCCTAAAAACAAGCAGTTGAACATGAACAATACATTCTACGAACTCTTGATCACGTACTACCTCATATGTCTGGTGCAACAATGTTCTCGCGGTTGGATGCAGAGAGCGGGTTTTGGCAAATTCCACTGGAAAGAGAGAGTGCTAAACTCACCACATTCATAACACCCTTTGGGAGATTTTTCTTTCATAAATTGCCTTTTGGAATTTCAAGTGCACCAGAGATATTCCAAAGGGACATGAATAAACTTTCAAAAGACCGCAAAGGTATGGTGGCATACATGGACGATATTATTGACTATGAGAAACACAAGAGGGACATGACTAAAGAGAGTCTGGGAAACAATTTCTGATGCTGGACTAAAACTCAATGAGGACAAATGTCTGCTGAGACAAACACAGATACAATTTCTGGGTCATTTCATTGATTCTCAAGGAGTCAGACCTGATAAGGAAAAAGTGGATACTATAATGAATAGGAACGTGACTGAAGTGAAGAGGATCTTTGGGACGGTTCGCTATCTAGGTCGTTACTTACCTGGATTGGCTGATGTAACCCGTCCGCTTAACGATCTTCTTAAAGCTGGAACAGCTTGGACTTGGAGTCATGCACAAGAAAAGGCTCTTACAAGAATCATACGGCTCTTGTCCGAAGCCCCAGTTCTCTTGTTTTTGAATGTGAAGAAGCCATCCATAGTTAGCGCAGATGCTAGCAGCTATGGGTTAGAGGGAGTTTTATTTCAGCAGCATGATGGATGCTTGAGACCCATAGCATGCTGTTCTTGTACCCTGAATGATGCAGAAACGAGATGTGCAAGTAGAAAAGGAATGCTTCAGTGTGTGGGGGTGTTAAAGGTTTTCCAAATATCTGTATGATCTGAATAGTTTTATTATCCATACAGACCACAAGCCATTGATTCCTCTCATTAACAGGAAGAAACTTGACATGTTTCCTTTGAGATGTCAGCCACTTTTGATTCGACTATGCGATTTAACGCCATAGCTGAGTATGTACCAGGAAAGCTGTTAGTTGCTGCTGATACACTTTCCAGTCTCCCGGCTTTAACAACACCACAACTTAGATCAGTGGAGCTCACAGATGACATAGAGGATCTAGAGACATCTGCTAGAGAAGTCTGGCCAATGTCATACTCACAGTTGAGCGAGGTTGTAGAAAGCACAAAAGCTGATCTCAAATTGCAAGAGATACTGAGATACATGAAACAAGGCCAAAGTATTGTTCAAAAATACCTGAACATGCCAAGCCTTACTATGCTGTAAGAGATAAGTTATCTGTATTTCACAATCTTTTAACTTATGGCGATAGGATTGTCATCCCAAGCAGTATGAGATCTGAGGTCAAAAAGAAACGTCATGAAGGTCACATGGGTATTGTTAAATTCAGAGAGCGTGGCCAGCAAGGAGATTCAGTTATTCACAAAAAACTGCACAGTTTGTCAGTCAAACAAACCTACACAGCAAAGAGAACCCCTGATTACTACCCCCTTGCCAGATGGACCTTGGAAGAGAATTGCAGCTGATATTTATGAGGTAGACAAAATAAACTACCTTGTAGTTGTCAACTATTTCTCCAGATTTATTGATATTGCGTATCTTTCAGACATGTCAGTGATGTTAAGGTTCAGCAACATGTTCGCCAGATGGGGTTGTCCTAATATACATATAATATATGTGAGTGCTACGGCTCCAGATATACTAAAATTGGAACAATACAGAGAAGATTAGCATGGCCCCTGCACTAGGATGACAGGCAAAATTATGAAGCGTTACCATATTTGGGGCAGTGGTGGCTCAGAGGGCTAAGGCACTGAGTTAAAATTTTGTTATTAGTACTATATTAAAGCCCCCGAATACTGGTATCACCTCTTTATATAGTATATCCTAACAATACCCCTTGTATTGTTTTTCATCGCTCTATACACAACCCATGATTTTTTTATTCTATTTTACAAATGGAAATACAAGTGGAATAATTTTATTTGGTTCATTTCTTTTATAAAATCTGAAATTAAAACATCCTATAAAATACCACATAAAATTATTGTATGTAGAGTGATTAAAAAACAATACATATGATAAGGAGAATCTCCATGTCTTAATGGCAAAGATGTCAATTTTAGAATCTAGAATCCAGAAACATGTACACAAATTTAGAAAAAGGCCTGAAGCACTGCTGGTCTTCAGAAAGACCTAAGATCCAAGAGGGTCTTAAAGTGGGAAGCAGTGCATTTTAGTTTTTCTGAATATATTGGTGAGAACAGCTGATTCACACCTGGGGAGGGGTGAATTATTTACATTTAAATGTTGCCTGACATTGTAAAGCACACACAGTAACACTAAAAGAACAACAACCTAGAATAAATAGGAATAAGAGGCTTTGATTCTACTGCATAAATGTTATTTAGTACAACAAAATTGCTCTGCACTCTCGAAAACTTGATGCGTGCAAGGTGAGCCCTGATTAGACTAGGTAGGAAATTAAAGAGGAGGATCACAATGCCGGCTCAACATCCCGAGCCCTAACCACATTTAACTTAAATTAACAAATATTGTAGGTAAACAATTTACCCACAATTAATAAAGCATTTCTATTTAGACTATAAAAATAATAGTCTAATAGTTTGCTTCTATTTTAGGTGTACCAGCTGCCACTTTTTATTTAGAAGTTTTCAATACAAATCCACATGACCTCAAAAATCTCCATATGAATATTTTAACTATTTATTTTACTTAAACCAGTAAACTATTTATTTTACTATATTAACTATTTTAATACTATTGTTATCTTCAAAATAACATTACTTCAAACATACACATTAACATTTACTTCAAAATAACATTAAGAACAAGAAAACTTGAAAAGACGCAAGTCCATAAACATGACAACTCATGTCCATCAATCTGATATACAGTATGCAGGAGAAACTCCCAGTTGATAAATTTGATACATTTTGATAAATTATATATATATATATATATATTATAATATTATTAATAATTATTAATGTTATATTAATATAATATACATAATTCTGTTTTTCTTTTTCTGAAGTGTGTATACATTTTTTACACATATAGTGCTGTGAACAGGTATTTGCTCCCTTCCTGATTTTTTATTCCTTTGCATATGTCTCACACTTAAATGATGAATTACACAAATGTAACCAGAGTAAATATAAAATGCAGTTCTAAATGATGATTTCATTTATTCAAGGAAAAAAACAACCATACAGTATGTGAACCTTCAAACCTTCTTCATACAGACATTTAATTCTACATACAAATCCAGATTTAACCTGTTCTTTGTGCCATCCACTTTCAATTATAGTAAACCTGTCCTGTGTAGGCAAATGTCCATACATAATTTGCATAAGGAATCTGGCTTGATGGAACACAACAACAAATAACCCTCTGAGTCACAGCAGAGGGAGGACTCACAGAAGGGCCGTGAGGAGTGTTAGTCCTTCGTGACTGATCATATAACTCCTTCAAATTTGAGGTATTTTTTTAAAATGCATTCTTTTTTTTCTTCCTACAGATTAATAAGGTAAATAGTTTTATATAGCAGAACTAATTGGGATAATCCATTTGTAGTTCATTTTTGCTGAATAGGTTTTTCTTGAAGTACATTGAAGAAATATAAATTAAATTCATAGCAAAATAATGGCAACTAATTCAATGGCTATTCATCTAAAATAATTTAACTTTCTACAAAGCTTTCATGTTTTAATGATTTAAATTGAAGATGCCATGATTCAAAAATACAGGTCAGACAGATCCAAGAGTAAAAAGATTGCAATTTATGCCATGCGGTTTCTTTTACACAATGTTTTGGAAATAAACTGTTTGTGGATTAGGGTTACAAAAGGGTTACAAAAGATTTAGCTCACATATTTTTCAATAAAGACATTCTTCTTCTAGATTTTTTTTTTAGAAACAAGAACAATTATTGATTACATTTCAAGTAGTAGGACTTCCAGCCAACAACAGGAATGGTTTTAATAAATTAATTTGATATTTATTTATACAATTTCAAACCCAGGATATTTTTTTTCTTTTACATTTTCAGAAAAAAAGATGTAAATCATATATTAGAGGTTCATTATGCACAATGTAAAATTTCATGGCTTTTTTGTTTTAACTTCAAGGGATTACAGCTCATATAAATTACAAATCCACTATGATCCTTTTAGCTAGAATTACAGAATCGGTGAGCAATAGAAGGAAGGCAGTCAGCCTGTGGCACTGCTGAGGCATTATTGAAGATAAAGTGACTAGTACTTGCTAGTAGCCTTCTGCTAATCTGTATTGTTTGGTTGGGTGTTTCTCTTCTTCCATTGCTTTCCTATGGGATTCAGGTCAGGCGAGTTGGCTGGCCAATCAAACAGTAATAACATGGCCAGCATACAAGTTAGTTGTAGTTTTGGAACCCAGCGCCATAAAGCTTGGCAGCAAACAGGAGAATGAAGTGCTCTAAAATCTTCTGGAGGATGGGGAAGTTGATTTTGGACTTGATAAAACACAGTGGACCAACATCAACAGATGACATGGCATTGCAAATCAACACTGTGGAAACTTCACACTGAACTGTGATTCTGTGCCTCTCAATTTTTCCTCCAAACTCTGGGACACTGATTTTCAAATGTAATGCAAAATTAACTTTCATCTTGAAGGAAGACTTTTGATCACTGAGCAACTGTCCCATTCTTTTTCTCCTTAACCCATCTAAGATGCTTCAAATGTAGTTTTCAGGAGTAGCCCATGTCCTGAAGATGTCTGTGCTAGCTGGGTTGAGGTGCATTAATTCTAGCCTGACTCACATCCTTGTGAAGCTCTCCCAAGCTGTTGCTTGAGCTCATATTCCTACCACACTTTTCACTTCCAAGTAACCTTCCATGAAGTTGCTGCCATGTGGTTAGATATACACAAACACTCACAAACACACACACACACACACACATTTCAGTACTTAAGACACATGTACAAATTTTTGACACATAGGTAAAATTGTGGAAATTTGTTTAACTTATTGGGTTTTCTTGTAGCTAAGTGGTACATATTTATTGTTGTTTATGTGGAACTCATTTAAGTAGAACTGTGATCAATAATCCAAAATCTTACACCATAGTGAGATCTCCAACAACAAATCAGTGATGGAGCAGCATCTATTTGTACTACTGCTTTTCACAGGTGAGAGAAAATAAGTCCCATGATGCAGTGTCAGGGGTACCCTTATAGACATCCTGCAAAGGCAGGTCTTGCATTGTCAACATATTTTCATAATTAAATCATGCTTGTAACATTACATGATTCTGTTCAAATTCATATATCTTTTGTCTTATAGCCTAAACATTATATTCTTTAGCAGAAGGAAAAATAACATTTCAGCCATCATGTCCTATAGCCATGTACGGCAAAACGGCTAAGGCTGACTTAAAAGCAGATTATCCCCTGTTCAGCACTTCTTCTTTTTTTTGCAATAACACATCTATTAAAATTCATATGTCCTACTTTTATTGCATAGTTAAACATTTATACAGTTATGGACACATGACAAGCACATCGCATTTGTATTTATTATATCAAATAACACACATCTTTATATTTTTCTATGGGTGTGGATGTCTTTCTCTCTATCTGTCTCTCTCATGCACACACATGCATGCATGCACAAAGGGAAAAGAAAAATTACATTTGTAGCATTTTGTTTATTGCACTGTTGCAGTTACTATCTACTGTCTCACTTATCCAGTCTCTTTTAAAGAATAAATTCATTTAATTTTTATTTTAGTATTTATTGTTTCAAATATCTCCCCTTTACATAATGTGCATGTTTTTTCTATTGTCATGTCTAATGGTTCATCTATTTTTATAGACATGGCCATTTTATGCAGGGCCAAGACAATCAGTCATAATGTTTATGAATATTCTTCTTATTTATTGTGTATAATCTGAATAAATCTTTAACACTTAAGCACTGCTCACTGTAAGGCCAATTTTGTATTATTTTATCTAAGACACAGTAACATACAGAATGTTGTATACTGTATGTAGAATACAAATGCAGGCTGTATTTTATTGTATTTTTACAATTCTTTAAAATGCACTGATAGATAATATTTTATTTACGCAAAGTTAAGTTAAGCTCAAAATGTAACTTCTGGTTGGCCTTATCACTGGCATAACAAAAGCAATTAATGGCACTTAATATCTGGAACATATCAGAATATCGCTAATGTTGTGGTTATGGCCATGTGTGACATTCCAGGGAGTTTTAAAACATGCATAGCAATTAACATTAGACCTCCCAGAGACTTTTAGACCTAAAGCCTCAAGTCTCCATGCCAAACGTGTTGATATTTCTTTCCTCCTCTCTAATCATCCATAACGTTCCTCCATCACAAATCTAATGGGCCATTAATCATGCATCCCAACTGCTCAGTGCAAAATAAATAGCTGCAACAGCAGAGCAGCAGAGACGGACTGAATAGAAAAAACATTCACACTTGGAGGTTGCCTGAGGATAACGATAAGTGGAAACACTACAGCCTCACCTATATAACACTAACTGTTTAAAATAATTTATGAACCAACCAAAAATCTTACTGTATAAAAATCAATACTTACTCTGAAAAAGAGTTTACTAACCTGTTTTCTTCACTGCAGTGAAGTTTGATCGTGTCTGTTAAAATGCTGGCTTATGTGTCTCTGTGTGCTTGAGAACAAAGCACTACTGTATCTTGTGATAGCACCCTGCTGATAAATAAATAGGGTTTAGATGGGCATGTTTACTGTAAAATCTAGACAACCTTGTTACATGTTTCCTAATTTATTCTATGGTAAAATAAATAAATAAAACACGGTAACAACCAGAAATCACAGAAACTTAACATTCAAAAACCTCCTCCACAGGAGTCCTTCCCCTCATCCTGTCTGTCCGTCATAAGTACTATTTGATCCAGCAAGGGGAAACATGGAATGATGCTCAGGCTTACTGCCAAGCCACATACTCTGACCTGGCTACCATCGAAAGTAATGATGATATAGTCCAACTTCAGACTGAAGCGCAAACACAACAATTTATCTCCAGTGCTTGGATTGGACTGTACAATAACATAAACAGCTGGCACTGGATCTACAAAAATGAGCCATTGGGAGATTTTATACCCTGGTATTACCCAGACCCTAATAACCTGGCCGGAAATGACCGGTGTGGCTGTATTAGAAATAACAAGTGGGGAGATGCATTATGTTCATGGTCAATAACTTTTGTGTGCTTTGATGGTAAGGATAATTTTTTTTCTCAAAAATTAGTATAACTACTAATATTAATTCATATTAATATTCATCTTAAATACTCAGATTAAAAAAATATCTTTAATAGATTTTAAATAAAAAAATTACATTTATGTAGTATTGGGTTGGGAATGGGAACACAGGAGGCAAGCTTTGAATAAAGAATCATTTCAGAACATTTTCCCCTCAGTATATTTCAACTCAATACTAAGATAGAAACAAAATTTTCACTGAGATTTTTTTTTACAGTAGAACCTTGGATTACGAAAAATAAAATAAATACATAGAAATAATTAATACAAAATATAAAGTAAAAATAAAATAAATTAACCTGCACTTGACCTTTGAAAAAAAAAAACAGTGTGTGTGTCTGTGTATGTGTGTGAAGAGATGAGAGAGAAAAACCATTGGCTCGGTTGTGATCATGTGACGCTCGGCGTCAACACAAGAAACACATGTGTGCTACGTGATACTCGGCATTTATAAACCAAGACTTGTTCGTTTTTCAAGTCAAAATTTATTTTAAAAAATTATTGCACAATTTGCGGAACACTTGCAAATCGTATTACTCGCAATCCAAGGTCACACTGTATGATAATTTATGTGATGATTATTTTTATTTATTTATTTATTTATTTTTATCATGTTTGGAGGACCTCACTTGGTTTGGCATGCATCATACAAATTATTGTTTAATAGTACAGGACTTCGGAAGATACTTTTACAATAGAAAATACAAATAATGAGGTTTTTAGTTGTATTTTTTAAATCTTACAGACACAAAGACTGGCACTGACAGATATATTTATATATCTACGTTTATGACATGGTTTGCTGCTCGGAGCTACTGTAGACAACATTACACAGACCTGGCCAGTGCGAAAAACTCAACAGAAAACTCAGCTATAGGGGCATTGAACTATAATTCTTGGACTTGGTTTGGCCTCATCAGAGACCCTTGGAAATGGTCAGACCAGACCAATTACATGGGCTTCATTACATGGTCACCTGGAAACCAAGATGATTACTTAATGAACAAAAGTTGTGGCTATTTCTCTAACAGTTGTGCAGATCTAGCAAAGTGCTCAGACATTATGCCTTTCTACTGTTACTGTGAGTTGAAATTCACTATCATATTGAGCCTTATTAAGTTGATAAAATTGAGTATATTTTTTATATTTGTTTTTATATGCATATGATTTTCTTATCTCCAGTATCAACACAACAGCAAATTATGAAGGTGAAAGTCATGTCTAGTCAGGATGTGAATGATCCTGCAATAATAGCAGCCATCTTGGAGAAGGTGAGTTTAACGTTCAGCCAAACACGGAGCCTTTACCAAACTTTTACACAACTGTAATCATAATACATCTTACATAGTCTTTTCACAAATTTCACTAGAGAGTTTCTATTCTGCATTATTCTATAACTATGCTCTGTTCATCAGATTCTGCAGAAACTGAAAAATCATGGAACTAGGAAAATCACTGTAAAATGGAGAGAACAACCAGATGGAGTGGTGTTTCAGAAGGAGAAAGAAATTATAGTTTAGTAGATTTAAAGGGTTTTGTAATATGTAAATCTCAAATAGTTTATACTATATGAATATATACTAGTGTTAGAATTAATATTTAAAAATAATATTATTATCTGGCACATAACTGTTCACAACATCTCTTTTACTGAACATTTTGATTGTGGCACACAACAATGCGCTCTCAAGTCGGGTAGTTTACATGCTCCAAACTCGAACTGCTGCAGATATTTTTGCTCTAATGACCCATGTTTTGTCTCTTTGTGGAATTCCACATTACTACATTTTTATTAGCACTATGAGACAAACTGGTCTTAAACTTCCTGCAGGCAGAATAAACATGGATTGATCTGTTCATTTATCTTTAAAGGTTCAGTTTTCATTGTGTGCTTGCTTCTTTTAAATAAGGCTACGCACTCATTTGTGTTTGATGATGATTAGAGTGCTTTGTAGGTCCAGTATGGTCCACATACTCTGTGTATTTATGGTAAACTATCATGTTGATTGTCTCTGTTGAGTGATTTGTATAGCCTGGCCCACCTCAAGCAAAAAAGTGATATATATTCGTTCAAAAAAGTGTTGGATGCTGTTGCAAAATCTGGCATATAAGTGTTCTTAACGTCCCTTTTATTCAACGTTCTGATTTAATTTATTCATTAATTTCATTTAATTGATTAAACATCAGGAAACATCAGTTTTGGATGTTGCTGTGACAAAATCTGCTGGACAGACATACAGAAGGTAAGACAGACATACAGACGGAAGACAGACATGCAGATGGATTTTACATCTGTATAGTTGATATAGACCAACTATATCTCCAACCATGTAACAAGAGATATAGTTGGTATGTCTATATCTCTGTATATCTGTCTAGCTGAGTTTCCCTCAAGGTGGGTGTGACTATACGCATCACTCAGCATCATTCAGTGCTTTTGTCTCGAGGTGGGTATGGCTATGCTTGTCACTTAGGAGATCCAATCAATACAATAGTTTACTGTGTAGACACAGAGTATGAGGAAGGAACAGAAAAGATGGTAATGTACCTACATCTTTCAAAAACCTAACCAAACACAAACAAAAGTGCAACAAAGCATGGCTTACTTAAAAAATGGAACACTGGTTAAAATAGGAACTTGAATGTTGGCTCTACGACTGGTAAAGGGAGAGAGAGAGAGCTGATATGATGGGTCCTGAGAAATAGTGTCATTTTGCACTTTTGGAATTTACTTTATTCCTAGTGAAATAGTGTAGCTAGACATCATCAGATGGTGTGGTTGCATTGGTGAGGAGCAGAAGAAGAAAAAGAGGATGGGCACTGAGGGCAGGATTGGACAGGAGGATGGACACAGTATGGCTTACTCCAAAAATGGAACATACACTATGAAAAAGTGAACCCTGCACAAAATGTTGAGTAGAAGGAAGTTATGAGCAAGTATTTTTGCTGATGGTGATCACTTTATTTTTAGCTTCACCCTTTTCTATAAACTCTTTACCCATTAATGATGGGTACTCATGCTAGTACTGAATGTACGTGTTAGTATGCAAATATTTATGTAGTGTGGAATCTACTATTTGATACAATATATGGTTCACTAATCTTCTAAAAAGAGACAGAATGAGATCGATTTATCTTAATTTCTTAAACATTTATTTACATTTACAATATATTATGGAAGATTGAACTTTTATTAAATATGGGTCAAACTTTTATCTCCCCTAATGCAATACTGAGCTGTTTTTTTTGTTTGTTTGTTTGTTTGTTTGTTTTTTTTAGGGGGGGTGGGAGGGGATATTAGAAGATAAAAATATGTTTTGGGTTCTTTTATGTGTGTTACACAATAGGACATGAAATTTTAATTTAATTTAATTTAATTTAATTTAATTTAATTTTCACACTAATTTGAAGTTTTATTTAACTTTGAACACCCTAAAAAATACAAGCTGCTTGTATTATTTAGCTGCTGGGTAAATATTCGACCAACTACATGCTGGGTTAATTTTTTGTTTGTTTAACCCAGCAAGATGGGTAAAATATTCAATCCAAGTGCTAGGACATATTTAACTATAATGTTGGGTTAGTTCTAACTCACAAATAGGTTATTTATATTTTTAGGTTTTACATGTCTATGGGTAAAACAGTTTAAACAGTTAAATTACTTTGATTTACAAATCATAGAAAAAAATATTTATTTTTCAAAAGCACAAGATCAGACAATACAAAACAAGTTCAACAGTGACATCATTACGATACTATTATTCAGAAGCATAATGCCTGAGAGCAGTGCTGGTCATTATCTCCCAACATCAGAATGTAGGGGTACAACACTTTAGCCTGCTGGAGATATTGCATGGTGTTTATTCCAGTCTTAGAAAGAAAGAAATTAAAGAAAGTAAAAGTTCAAGGAAAAATTGAGAGGGTGGCTAGTATGCATATTTGTAAGAAGATTATAGTGTTTTGTAACACCCCAGCTTTTTATTGTCTCAAACACTGAGATTAATAAAGTTCTAATGTTAATGTGGTTGCTAGAAACCTAGCTAAATGCTAGCATCATGCCAGCATTACAGTCAACAGTTAAGCTTTCATTCATCACTTCACCATCTTCATACACCATGCAAGCATTCTATAAAGAAAGCTAAAAAGCTCAGACATTTTTTTGATGTTATAAAGTTTGAGTATAACATTAACATTGTAACAGTAATAAATGTTACATGCAGTGAATAAATTCAGTCATAAGTGTCACGATCCAGCCCATCCCACCTAGTTCCTCACATCCTTAACTCCACTCCGGAGCGTTAGGTGTGCCCAGCGACACACCTGTATCTAATTAAGAATCATCCCTAGGCCTTAAAAGCAAGTTGAATGCATCAGTCTATGCCGCAGTGTCTCGCTCGTGTGCCTCACGT
>QMIH01002959.1:1260-20478 GCA_003987875.1 Clarias batrachus
TATATATATATATAATCACCATGCTGCCTCAAATTATTGATTTTATTTACTACTGTACTCTACATCTGCTTACACTTGAGGAGACTACAGTACGCATTTACTTTTAAATGAAGCAGCAGAGTCCAATGCTGAGCATCACACAATGACAAATCATGAAAACTACAAAGAAAGAGAGAGGAAAGGATAAGGAAAAAATGTCAGTAATAGTTTTTGATTAAAGAAATGAATGTTCTTTATAGAGTTGGTAGACAACTGATTCAGACAGTATCACATCGATAACGTGGAAATCTCGCCAACGGATCATCAAATTGTTTATTAATATTAATATTTTCACCCAAAACACTTTTTGTGTTTACGTCTCGTTCATGGTGCGAATATAACATTTTCCACAGCCGTCATTACAATTCAGAGTTTTCAGAAATAGTTCATCTGGTTAATGTCAAATTCATAACACTGATTTTATGCTGGATATTTCCAAGATGAAAATTATTTAATTTAATTGTTACGGATTTTGAGAACTTGTTTGTTTTTAACAGAATAGATTATGGTAAAAGAAATAAAATAGTTAACTGATACTAAGCTTGTCCATGGTGTGAGGCTGTGTGTTTATCAGTACATGTTCAAATGTCACGTCCATAACGCTGAACCCATCCTTCAGATAAAAAAAAAATATGAGGGAATATGCTTGTTTCGCTTTCATGTATTATTAATAGTTGATTATTGATTATTAATGTGGTAAGATTTTGCACTTTATGAAAATAATCAAGATACTGGAGATACACTTTAGCAGTATTGTACTGTAAAAGAGTATTACATTTAACTAGCCAACAATGGATTACTGTCTGTTATTTTAGACGGAGTATATTACGTGCCCTGGTTGAGAAAGTCGGACGATTACTGTGTAATTCTGTTCTGTACACTTCCTGTAGCTCATCGTCTTTTCATTACTGTCCTGTCTCCATGTCATGAACTGCACATGTCGTTGGTATTGTGTATAAACCTAGATGCCAAACCCCAGTCCTGCAGGTCAGAGAAGCTGTACAAGTATTCCTCTTTTAAAATGTACAAAGAATGTACTGTCGGTGAATCAAGAAGGTCAATACACAGATTTCTAATCTAGGCTAAAATCTGTGAGATTTCTTCCATTCGAATAGCAAGCATTTGAAATCTGCTCGTGGAATGTATTTTTTTTTTTCCTCCAGCACGTTTCAAAGTGTTTTATTCCACACTATGGTTGAATTCTCATTTCCTATAACCACACGGCTTGGAGATTAGTTCCGACAGGTTTATACAGTACTAATGCGCTTATTCTAATATGGTATTGTTTCCATAGTAACAGCTCATACACAGGGACATGTATGGTATTCACTTGTGATCTTTAATAAAGAAAAACAGAGACTTGTTGTAATGCGGTAAGTCTTTTGTTAGGAAATTGTATGTAATATTTGTTGAGCGAGTCAACGGTCATGGGAAAGTCTTTTCATGTTCTCTCTAAAACATGACAAGCTGTACTTATCCTATTAACCTCAATACAGAGGATGGACTCGTGAAGGAAGGACTGTTTTATTATTTTTATAATGGAAGTGCTCAAAAGAAATCTCATGGATGTTCCAGATCATTAAATCTAACTATAAACTGTTGAAAAGGGTCAAAGCAGCATATTACAGTATACTATTATGTAATATCTTCATGTAATTGTGTTACAACACTTATAAACATCAGTTTTCACATTTAAAAAAATTAAAAACTAGCATGCCACAATTATTGAGAAACCTAAATGCGTTAACACTGGAGAATCCATTGATAAATATGTTAAGATTACTTACAAACTGTTGGCACAGTGGGGTAGTGGTGTAGCACTTTGGCCTCACATCTCCAGGGTTGAGGGTTTGATTGCCTCCTCGACTCTGGAGTTTACACATTCTCCAAATCTCACCTTCGGTCTGTGCGTGGATTCCTATTAATATAAAGACGATTAGCGATTTCCAGTGGCACCATCTGACAAATTTGTACAAAGTTATGTACTGTATGTAACCAAACAGTGTGCTCACTGAATACTTTCCAGTAGCAAATCTTAACTTGGTGTATTGTTCTTGATTTTTTGTGTCCCCCTTTTTTTTTTTTTTTTTTTACCGGAAAGCATTTGAGGGATGTGCAGTTAAGGAGTCAGGAGGGTCATTTAGTTGCGAAATTGCCTCATTGTGCACTACACCTTCCAGCCATTTTGCTCCCAGGGGTTTCAAAGTTAATAGAAGAAAAACTTTTAGGAAATAACAGATTTATTTTAAGCAAGTCAAAAGTGCTGTCTCGAATCCATTCAGAATGAAGTGCAGCAATTATCCATTTCTCCTGCGAAAGTTCGTCGCGCTTACAGAACAGCGAGTGAACTTTTATCTTTAATTTCTTAAACGCCGCTTTTAGCCGGCAGTCAGCTTTCCTCTGAGCTGCTCAAACAGAGGGAGTCGAAACCATCCACTGTGTATGCCTAATGCATATTGTCTGCTGAGGGTGGATTTTATTGCAAGTGCCAAGTTTTATTGAGAGCAAACGTGAGCCGCCCAAACACAATGCAGAGATGGACAAACAAATACGTAAGCAAGCCTCTGACAGGTGGAGAAGAGATAAATACTGCATAGGGAAGGACCAAAACAAACACTGGCTCACTGGATATCTGTCTAAACAACACAAAGCCCTGTATTTCCTGACTATAAATATAACTTTCAGCGTTATACACTGGCATGATATGAGAAAATATAAAGTTTTAATTTGCACTTAATTATTCATCCATCTAGGAACCGTTATAGTCCAACTAGGGACCATGGAGGCCAATTGTGACCATTGTATTTTTAGGATGATAGGACGCCGGTCAACATGCATTCATACACTACAGGCAATGTGGGAGGAAACTGGAGTACCAGGAGGAAACTTACCAAGCACAGGGAGAACATGCAAAGCCCATGCACACAGGCCCCGAGGCGGGAATTAAAATCAGACCCCGGCGGTGCAAGGCAACCACTAACTACTAAGCCACAATACTGTATATATATATATATATATATATGTATATAAACCCTAAATTAAAAATTCAGTCAACAGATGTTTATATATGTACTGTACATATATAACTTTTATTCCAAAAGGTATTCTAATGTTTTATTGATCGACAGACTTAGGTAATTTACTAATTACCTACTAACTGACTAACTTACTTGATTAATAACTTAATTTTCACTCTCAGATGAAGATATGAGGTTCCCACTGTTTCCTAAAAATGTAGAAGAATGAAATGGGAAAGTCTATTTATCAAATGTGTACTCCTCACGGGCCATGTTCTTGACAGGTTCTTAATGCATCTATCATCTTTTCACTGATTTCCTATCATGCACATTATCTCGTGCTCACTGACTTATTACCATGTCCAATCGGTAGGCACCACACTCTTACCAGACGCTTATCATGAGCTTAAACCATAGTCATTGCATCAGTTGGTTTGACATAAATACCGAACACGTGCACTGCTTTTCATCACAAATTTCGTATTTATACTAAACTCTCTGTGAATGTGACAAAGATGCGCTCATGACCTGCTTGCATGAGCGCTTTAAATGTTGTAAGCATTAGTAGAACAGAATATGAACTTAATGTGATATTCTACAACATGGCATGGACCTACAGTACCATGGTCATAGCACATGCCTGAAGAGGTCATTGTGAGAACTACATTGAGGTAGAACCAATACAGAGACAGTCCAATGACAACTCGGTCAGAACAGAATCCAGTGTGCTTGTAGAACATCAGTGAGAGGTGCTGGTTACTGCATGTAGTTAACTGTTCAATGTCGGTGTTAATATCCCCTTATTAGGTTCTTCCATTGTCTTGCTTTGACCATGTCCTCGCCAGGTTTTTTTGAACCAGAAACAGCATGGTTGCTCCATGTCAAGGGAGACGATATTATGTTCTGACCGAATTCTACTAAGTTCCACAAGTTCTTACTGTGTTTCCCAAATTTTTGTGGCTGTACATCAGTACAGCGGGTTACTGACTAACCAATTGTTTTATTGATCTCAATTATTTACTTACTGAATGAATGGCAGATTGACCTTCTTCCTGACTGCCTTTCTTGTTTCCTTAATTACTTACTGACAGACTGACATGTCTAATCACTGACTGATGACATATGTAATTATTTATTTATTGACTGGCTGACCTTCTTACATTATTACTGATGGGTCTAATCACTGACTTACTAACTGAGTGAATGACTTGCTGACTGACTTGGCTAATAATTGACTAACTGACTTATTTATTTAATTAATTACTTTCCTGCTTACTTAATTACTGACTGACTGATTGCTGACTTGCCGACATACCTACCTGCCTAAACTTTTACTTACTTACTTACACTGTAGAAAATAATTATTTGATCCCTGGCAGATTTCATGTTGCCCACTTATAAAGAAATGAAGTGTCTATTATTTTTATCATAGGCTTATTGTAAAGGATAGAGACAGATTATCAAACAAATATCCAGGAAAAGCATACAATACAAAGGTTATAAATTGATTTGCTTTTCAGTAAGTATAATAAGGATTTGAAGCCATTCCAACCAACCAATGATTCTGGCTCCTACAGACTGGTTATTTGCTCATGTGGTACACAGATTCATTTAAGATGGTGCTCCATGGATAAAAATATAGACCCTTCATTTCTTTTTCTAAGTGGGCAAATTGACAAATTTTACAGGGCACACGCTTAACTACTGAATAGCCGACTTCCCGTGCTTGTTTGGTTGGTTTCTTTCGCGTGTTCTGGTTTCCTCCCACAGTCTAAAGACATGCAGATCAGGCTAATTGGCATTCCCAAGTTGCCTGTAGTGTGTGAATGAGTGTGAGTGTGTGTGGGTGTGGACTGGCACCTTGTCCAGGGTGTACCCCGTCTGGGAAGTTTCCTGGAATAGGCTCCAGGCCCCCCGCAATGATGTTTAGAGGATTAAGCGGTATAGACGATGAGTGAGTGAGCATATTGTAAACTTGTTTTCTAACATTTTGTAAAGTCTATGAGTGTCATGCTAGGCCTGTTATTTCTTATTTTTCATTGGGAATAGTACATTTTGTGCTTAGAGCTTCTGTATAAATGGCAAAATCTACCCCTAAATATGCCCTATATATCTTTTTATATCACTTAATCGTGTGTGTCTAGAACTTGCCTAGCACTCAGTTAGGCTAATAAGCGAGCCATCCATTTTCAATTTGTATTATCTGAAAAAATATAAAAAAAGCAATTTGATCTCAGCTTCTGTCTCAGCAGGGCTTTATATCCTTATAGAACAATTAGGATAATGTCCATTCCAGCATCTAGCATGTTTCTGAGTGTGAGGGCAAGTGATTTATCTGACCCAGGGTAAGAAAGAAAAGGAAAAAGAAAAAAAAAACACACACACACACACATCATACCCGCTCATTCAAAGTGCAATCAGGACAAGAAATCATTCTCATTCATGGCTCATTCCATTAACTGAATTATCTGTAGCAGTGATGAATTGCACCGTCATAATAATTTCATTTGCATAATGTCTTTTCTGGTTCATTTCTTTTCTTACATGTGTTAGTAATTACTGGAGAACCAGACCTGATCATTTTTCGACCTAAAAGTTGGTTGAAAACCAGTTGTTGGAAATACCAGCATTGATTTATTACTTAGTGAATAAAGATTACAAGTTTTCCTTTACTGATACGTTCATACATCAGACATGGGGCATGACGGCGGTTTTAAATGTGAGGAGAAAACCTGAACATGCGTGTGCCTCTAATAATGCTGACTGTATAGTAAGTAGGCAGTTCATACAAGGCCGAGCAAGTTTACGAGCAATTATAAAGATGCCGCTCGTTCATGCATCTCCATCAGATAAAAAGTTGAAGAAGACCGTCAGTGGTAATTACTGTAGCTTGGTCAAAACTAGCATGTAATTCAAATGAAAATTGATGAACTAAAATCGAAGTCAGGTGTTGGATCGATGTAAAAACGAGGGGGTTTGTAAGTTTGAAATTACATTCAAGGACTGTACTGTCCAACAGGCTTGACCCACCCCACCTCATTTCTCCATATTTTATTTCCAAAGGGCCAGGCGTTATTGTATTTTTAATGCAGTCTCGAGGAATAAGTCTTCAAGCTTCCTGAAAAAGTTTTTGGGTCTCATTTTTGGCAAGATTTTGTGTAGTCCAGTCCAGTTTTCACTCCAGTCCCTGTACCTGAGCTGTTTTAGAGGAGAGTTTTTGTTTATTGAGCCACACAGTGATCTACGAATCATTCAAGCATCAAATGCATCTAACTTAAGACATGATATGATCCGTCTGGTGATTACTATACTGCTAAGGCTGAATGCTAAGTGGTTGGAACAGATGAGAGGGGAAATGAGGTTGGTACATAAACAACAAATTTTTTAAAATGTATTTTTAGACACTGTGCAGCATGTTGCAGTAAAAGCATTTGTTTGTTCCTATTTTCATTTTAATATACATCATTAAATTAAATTTAACACGAAGAAATAGAAAGTGGCTTAAGAGGCTTGCATACAGCAGTACGTTCATGCTTGAATATAGCAATACAGCGTGGAATGGAGGCAATCAGTCTATGGCACTGCTGAGGTGTGATGGAAACCCAGGTTGTTTTAATAGCGGCCTTCAGCCGAGTTTGCTGGCTAATCAAGCACAGGAATACCCATTGTCAAGTATTAAAACAAGTATTAGTACTTTTGGCAGTGTGGACAGGTGCCAAGTCCAGTTGGAAAATGAAATAAACCTCAAGCAACTTGGATTTTGTGCCCCTCCTCTTCCTCTAGACTCTGGGACCATTATTTGAAAAAAAAAAATGCAAAATTTACTTTCATTTGCAAAAAGGGACTCCCTAAGAAACATTCCGAGAGTTTCCATTTACAGTTACGCATTTGGCCCTTATCCAGAGTGACTTACTGTACATTTTTATCTCATTATATATCTGATCAGTTGGTAGTTAAGGGATTTAATCAAGGGCCCAACTTGGTGTTTCGTGAGATTTGAACCTAGGATCTTCATAGTCCAATGCTCTAACCACTGAGCAACCCCCACATTTGTAGCCCATGTCATGGATATGTTTGTGTGTGGTGGCTCTTGAAGCACCGACTCTAGTTGGAGTCCACACCTTATGAATCTCTCACAAATTCTTGTATGGACATCTCAAGGTTGGGATTTTCTTCTTTCCATGCAAAAGAGCAGAGGTTCTATTCTAAGTTTCTCATTCTTTCTCTAAGAGAAAAGCCAGCTGCCCTTCTAAGAAAACTCATTCCAGCCGCTTGTATTTGTTCTTTCGGTCATAACCCAACACCCATGACCATGGGTGAGTGTAGGAATGAAAATATAGATATATGAAGAACTTTTTTACAATATTGAAATTTGCGTAGATACTGAATTTGTGAATTTGAGGTTTTCATTAGCTTACCATTATTTCATCCTTTGATTTTTATGTCAAACTGAGATTAATCTCACCTACCTTAACCCTATAACGATGCTTTTACACATTTTTATGTAAGACTGAAACAATAGTAGAGTACACAAGTACAGTACATAATGTTTTAGTGAGTTGTCAGGAACAGGCTGTTCTATGAACACAAGCCAGGAACAGTTTTACATAGTTTGCATTATTTATGCAAATATTTATTTATTTATTTAATATTATGTTGATTAATTCTTACGTTAATATTAGTGGAAGCATTGAAAAACAAACAAACACAACAAACTCTCACTTTCACAGCAGCAAAGTTTTGAAGAAGACTTTGACTTTTGGTTTCGGCTGTTTTCAAACGTCACCTTTGCTGAGACCTGTTTATTCCATGCATATCTAGCCGTAGGAGATCTCCGCGGCTGTGCCCGATGCCTCGAGGCCACGCTGAGAGTCCATTAGCTGCTGTCCCACAGGCTCCAGACGGGCAAGATCGATGGGCTCGGCCTGTCACTTTTCATTTGGCCGATTTTTCCAGATGCATAAAGCTTTCTTGCTTCATTACCCAGCGAGAGACGGGAGACGGTGAGGAGACGAACAGGGCACTGGGAGACGCTGAACCGCCCACACCCTCTCCGACTTGGCATACTGATGCTCCATCTCCTCGTATAATGACGACTTAAAGGTTAAAAAAAATGATCTGTCATTTCTTTTGTCCTTCAAATAACCTCCAAAGTGTTAGTAATGACGTTTCATCTCAGAATGTCTATTGAGACAGAAGCTAATGTTTTACGAAAGCTAGGCTAGTCAATGATAAGCGTTTCCATCAGTTTAAAGGTAAAAGATAAACATGTAATATATTTAAAAAATTATATTTTGCAAAGTTGAGGATATTTATATCATAAATATGTATATATAGTATAATATATAATATATAGCATAAATATCTGTTTCTGAATAAATATTTGTATATGTAATAGAGCAGTAACAACAGCTTTCGAGAAGATTCACTGGCTTCATACAGCAATAATTACATATAACATAATACATATTATTATACATAATAACTGTAGTGTTATAACACTTTTCTATTAAGGTAATATGTATATTCAGTCATCATGCACTATAGTTTGCGTTTTGTTAAAATGATTACGATTATTAATTCTAATGATCATGAATTACATGCTATAGCAGCAGTTATCGTGGAGTATGCATACATCTTTTTGACATTGATTTGGATATATAAATTACCTGTTGATATACTGACGTTTAAACTGTAGATGATGAACTGTTATAAATGACAGATAATTTTTTTACAAGGATATATTAGGATTAAAAACATTAAATATCCTATGTACAGCGAAAAGTCTTGAGCCAGCCCTGATTCCTTGACCCTAAAAGAAAATTTAATGTAGATTAAATTAAAGAAATGTGAACAAAGGTTTTACTGCGACAGGCGTTTTTATTGCTGAAATTGTTTATGTAAAAACCTCAGCAGCGACCTCATTTCCCCTCTTGTCTGTTCCAACCAATCAGCATTCAGCATCAGCAGAATACTAATCACTGGCCTGAGCTTCTGTCATCATCTACACCTGTTTCTCACTGTTTTTATTATTCATAGTTATTATTAATAAACATTATTAATATTTTTTAGGCTCAAATGATTCATAGGTCACTGCAGAGTTCAATAAACAAACAAACAAACAGAAAAAACAACTAAAGCTATATATCAGGAATGATGTACATTAATTAATTCTGTGATATCTATAACAGTACACAGTCTGTACCACAGTGCTTACTGTTTTACATGTAGCAGCTGAGACTTAACACCAAATATATCACACTTTTCTTTTTCTAGTTTTGTTTATTGAACGCTGTAACCTTGTCAGTTAACTACGTTAATTACGCCTCACTGTCAGGGACGTGTTTCACTCTGTGCACTTTGTGCTTTCATTATTTATTCATTTAGTCATTTATGTCTATTAGTACTTACTATATGTACTTAGTTTCTTCTAAACAGAAGTGCAGCACGTTTCTCTTGTTCGGTTTCTGAAGGCTTGGACGTGTCGCCGTATGAAATCACATACATCCTCCTGCCTTTGCTATTTAAAAGTCAGGCTATGAATTATAGATCTCACCAGCTGTAACACTACCTTAAGGGCCTGTTGCTATACAGAGGATTTGACGAAATATAAAAACGCTGAAATAGAACACTATTCCTGTGGCTACGACGTGAAATGCAATATGTGGTGTTGCAGTCAGAGGACGGTCCAATTACATTACGATTAGACCTACGTGTCGTGTCAGAAGCCTGGCAGAAGGTGTGCTGCAATATCAACAACAAAACAGCAACAACTTGGGAGATTTTTTTATTTAGTTAGTTGTTCGTAGTGAAATGTACAATATGACAAAATCATATATAACTGTAACAAAGAAGTAAAGTAATACACATATTGACTCATCTTATACAGCAGGAATGCACATGTTTATACAGGTTATACTGTACCGCAGTAATACATGTTTATAAATGTTATATACTGGTTATAAATACATGTATGGATGTTCTACAGCAGTAAGACACATTTATATCATTATACAGCACTTACTGTGGTTCTGACATAATTATGAGAGTGAGTGTATAACAGTAATTACATATCTATAAATGTTGTGCTATAGCACTAATAAACATTATTATAAGGATATTGTTATTGGAAGTGCAGGTTATAATTAGAGTGTCACACTGTGTGTGTGTGTGTGTGTGTGTGTGTGTGTGTGTGTGTGTGTGTGTGTGTGTGTGTGTACGTGTACATTGATATGAGCGTAACTGTGCAGATCTCTGCCTTTTCAATTACATTACACCATTAGACACTGTGCTGAACTCCCAGAGGGCCGTGCGAGAGAGAGAAAAGAAACCTGAAAAGTGTTCATTTAGCATGAGAACCTTGTCCTCTCTCTCTTTTTCTTATACATTATCACACAATCTCTCTCTCTCCTTCGCTGTTTCAGTGTCTCTCATCCATCTTATCTAACAAAATCTCTTGTTCTCTCTCTCTCACACACACACACACACTTTCTTTCTTATTATCTCATGATGTCTCTCTTCTTCTCTGTTTCAGTGTCTCTCATCCATCTTCTCTAACAGTACCTGTCTCTCAGGTTTTTCCATTTCCTTTCTCTTTTCTCTTGCTGCTTTAGCTCTCCTTCTCTGTGCCTCCCAACTCCACTTCCTTATTTATACCCATCGTCCCTCCTCTCCTTTTCAGTCTCACTTGTTCGTTCCACATTTCTCCTCATTGTTCTTTCTTTAAAGTTCTCGGTCTCAGTCCTGCTTTCTCTTTATCCTGTTTCACTCTGTTCGCTCACTTCTTCAAATTTTATATTTGCCCTTTCACTACTTCTCAGGTAGCTTCCCTCCACATTCTTCTTTTTTTATATTCTTATTATATTCTATATCTCAGCATTGAGGATGGTTTCGCCCTCACATCCTTACCGTCCCTTTGAGCCAGAAGTGGACTGAATGTATTCCTTATTGTCTTAAAGACATTTTGATAAAGGATTGCATAAAAAAAAGGTATATTTTAAGACGTGTTTAAAGAGTGAATTTAATATGGATTAAGCCTTACGGAAAGGCCCAAACACTAATCCTGTCCTTAACCTTCATGCTGACTTTAACCAACTGTAATTTTTCTTTTAAATCGAGTCTTGAGGATCGTTACAAATTTGCATAAGTCCATGTTTCTTTCTTATCTCTTCCTCTCCTACGCTCTCCCTCTCCGGAGCAGAAGCCTCTAAAATCCTAACAACAGTTTGCCTCAGAAAATAAATAAAGGCAAACCGAACGAGAGCGTTATTAGACACTGGTGAGGTCAGGTGTTAAAAGCGCCGACGCCACACTGAGCCTCGGGGACGGCTGTTTTAAGAGCAGTACTAGATCTCGCTGCTTTTATTTACTTTCCTCCCCCTCGAGTCGCACGCTGTTTAAAGATGTACGAGCGGGAGAATGGATCGTCGGCCGTTAAGGAGACGCAGAAAGAAAGACGGCGATGACTGCCCAGCGTAGAGACGGTACACAGAAGCCAACCTGTCCCTATCTTTGTCAGATTGTAATCGCAATTTAACAGGAATCTAAGTGAGAAACTGATCCGATAATTCGCACAGCTGTTTAGACTTTGCACGGGTCGAGTGCGAGTGTGAGACGAAGCTAAAAACATTGTGTCGGAGTGTGTTGTGTTCTTTCATTGATCTCATTGAATGTGCCGTCATCTATACAATCTCCGACGACATTATTGAGAAAGAAGGATGAATTTATGGATTATTGGCTGAACTGAATTAGTTGCAAATTGCAAGAGGACAATATAAATATATTATGTTGTGTAAAGGTTATACAGTAAACCACATGGAATAAACACCGCCTTCTGATATGGCACATGATACAACTGTATAAACAGTTTAACTGAACAAGTTGACGACAGTCTGGACATAACCGTGATAAATGTTGGCAATCAGAGTGAAGCAGACTGCAACTCGTGCTCGAAGATAAGAAATCACAACTTCTTTCTACAATACAAGCAGCCTGATGAAACCTCTTATAGTTGATGTAAGCAGTCTGGCAGGGGCAGCTCAGTGTTTAAGGCGTTAGACTATTTACTGGAAGGTCACAGGTTCAAACCCCTACATCATAAAGTTTCCACTGTTGCACCCTTGAGCAAGGCCCTTAACACTGAGATGATGCCTTTTAAAGTAACGTTTTTGTATAGTTTATAATGTTTCTCATGATCTTGAACCAACTTTTTAATTAAGAAGGTACAGTAGAACAACACATGCCACTTTTTCTCTCTTCACTCCAACACATTATCCATTGTAAGAAAACTGTGGCAGGTTTAGTTATAGCTTTATGAACAATCATCCATAATTCACACTGATTTAATCAAAACTAATTGGACAAACTTTTGATATTTGTGCTGTTTTAATGCTTTTGTGCCTCAAAGAAATAATGTGTAAAAAATATTCCACCAGTTTCTTTCATCAGCTTTTTTTTTTCCCCAAAAAAATGGCCAAAATGGATATATCTCATATTGTCATCAAACTGTTTTCATAAGGAAAAAAAAATGGAGATTTGAAAATGCTGAAAGTGGGGTTTGAGCCTTTCAACACATTATCAAAATCTAGAAGGATCTTACTGAACCAACAACTTTGTATTAAAAATGATGTTGAGTAAAATCACGAATTGAGATCACATAAACATTTGGTGAAGTTGCCTTAGAAATGCAGATTAGATCCAATTATAACCAACAGGATTGGAATTAAACACTGTTGATAAGGAAGCTTCTTGTTAATTAGACTCATCAGGACAAAAAAGGCTAGGCTAGTTTGCTATGGAGCACAAAGATTGGACTTTGGAGTGATGGAAAAAGTTCATGTGACCTGAGGAGCCCAGAGTGATGGGCGTGTCAGGGTAAGAAGGGAAGCGCATGAAGCGATGCATCCATCATGCATAGTGTCCACTGTACAAGCCTCTGGAGACAGTGTTATGATCTGGGGTCGCTTCAGTCGCTCAGGTCTAGACTCAGCAACGTTATGTGGCACTAAAATGAAGTCAGCTGACCACCTGAATGTACTGAATCACTAGGACATCACATCTATGGGGTTTCTCTTCATACCTGATGGGATGGCCAGATTCCATCTTCTGGCAGCATGTGGAATAATTCTTATACATGAACTGGTCACCACATTATGTTAAAGGTGATTAAATGAGATCTTAGTGTGCCAGACAGGCCAGACAGGATCTGGGTTTGATTCCCTCCTCCTGTGTGCATAGAGTTTGCATGTTCTCCCTGTGTTTGGTGGGTTTCCTCAGATTTCTGTGCAGATTAGATTACTTGGAGGTCCTAAGATAGTAATAGATGGTAGTAAAATGGGAATAAATACAATGGTAATCACCATTGGCCTCCACAGTCCGCAGTTGGACTACTCCTGGATGGATGAATATATATTATGTTACCACATCCAAGTTCTATGCCATGCAACTGATCCTCGTTGAAAACACTGCAAGAGTGCTGCCTAGTAGTTAGGATCGTGATGATC
This sequence comes from Clarias batrachus, assembly GCA_003987875.1. Lineage (NCBI taxonomy): Eukaryota > Metazoa > Chordata > Actinopteri > Siluriformes > Clariidae > Clarias > Clarias batrachus. The sequence continues at coordinate 14,819 of QMIH01002959.1, forward strand.
CAGGACCTAACATTCCCTCAAACCCCGGAGCAAAGTCGTAGCAGCGTGTTTAACCTGCTCAGATGGCATCGTATGTGGTCAGCAGAACTGAAGCTGCAGCCTCATCCATTAATTACTGCTATTTTTAGAAACAGTAATTAGCATACGCATTGTTAGCACGTGCCCTCATCTTTCTCTTCTTCTTTTTAATTTTAGGTAAAGACCTCTACTGTCAGGTACAGAAAACTAGGACAAAAAGGTGGCATGTAAAATCAGAGCAGCAGACCTTGAGCTGTGCTGCGAAAGCCGGGGCGTAATTAGATTCCCTGCGTAACGAGGAAGAAGCAAATGCAGCGGCGTTGAGTTTTCAGACAGGGCTTGGGCTGCAGACCAAATTAAATTAAAGCTGACGACGAGCTTGTGTGGTTTACAAGTGGGTCAGTGATAGCAGAGGTCCATGAAGAGCGGTGAAGACGATACGAGACCATAGTTTATGGCTGCTTTTTATTGGTATCGATTTAAGACCGATTTATAGATGCGTTAAGATTCAAATCTCTGCTTATGAAATAATCATCATGGAGTAAATAAGCAAATAAACAATTTGTGCTTCTATTAAAAAAAAACTGTTCAAGCCTAGTTTAGTATTTATCGATTTGTAATTAAGCCGCTGAGCGACTCGGAGACACCCTGCTTTTGAACATCTTTTATTTACAGCACAGAGTTTAAAAAAGCAAAAGCTTCCTTAATGGTTCTTGGTAAAGCTTTTCTGAAAATGATGCTCCCTGAGTTTCCAAGAGTAAATAAGAATTCATTAGGAACTTGTGAAAGCTTGATCCAGAGCTTGAGAACACTCAGGAGAACTCTAAGGTGCTAGAAGGACCTGGGCATGTTTACACTACAGTATGATGGTTCTGAATTGGCTACGCAAGGGGTTTTTATTTAGCGTTAATAATATCTTGGATACTTCTAGGATGCAGTGGGAACATCACAGTCTTCTACATGGAATGTAATGGGGAGCCTTACAGACGTCCCAAACATTAAATCTAGCTACAGTATAAAGGGATACAGTGCATCATGTGTCATTCTTCAATAAAGAAAAGACAATTCATAAAGTATTTTTAATAAGATGAATTATCAGTCAGGGTCATTTGTGATAATAAACAGGTATAGATACTGCACAACTTTCCCAGTTTTGGTAGCGAGTTTTTCTGTAGTTCATTATTGTTGTTACTGTTAAGTAGATTGAAAAATCAAACGGTTTACTTTACCTATGGTACTGTTTTTTTTTTTTTTTCTATTTATTTACTTGAATAGTTTTACTTTTATATAAGTATTATTTTTACTCCACTACATCCTACAACAAATTTCTGTACTTTCTACTTGACTAGATTTCTGCATGATGTTGCATTGCAAGAACGTTATAATCAGTGGCGGCTGGTCAATACGGGACACAGGGGCGCCGCCCCCCCTTAAAGTTAGGCAGAGCAGAATGCTCCTTTAACATGTAATTATTTAACAGAATTATTTATTTTAATAATGAAATAAAGTCATTTAGTCACAATATTCCGCTGTATTTCTTAATATAATTTATATGCAATTAAAAAAATCAAAACTGTATTACGATCATTTGTGTTCGTGTACGCGGGGCGCCGGACAAACGAGTGTCTATATAGGAACATACATTTTTGAAAAGCATGTGACTTGAGGCTGAGCTCTGATTGGATTTTGACAAATCATCCTTCGCAGCTCTGTGCGCCCTGAACCCGCCCACTTTTGTTCTTAGCGAATCAATATTGTTTTTAAATATTTGGGCTCATGTGATTGGACCATTCTCAACGAGTCTTCCAGCACTTATTACGGCAAGCGGAGCTGCTGACTGGATGCGATGTGAGCCATGACTTTATTTTATACTAGTAGTAATGATGCGCAATCACATGATAAATGGATATTTACAGGCAAGTATTAAAATTTTAAAATTGTTTGTGACCCCCCAAAATTTTTTTGCACCAGCCGCCACTGGTTATAATAAATGTAAATATAATAATAATAATAATAATAATAATAATAATAATATAGAATTACTCTAAAACTAAATCTGTGCTTAAATCTGTATCTGTTTAGGTTTAACATGGTGTAAGCAGTTCAGTGTGTGTGTGTGTGTGTGTGTGTGTGTGTGTGTGTGTGTGTGTTTTCTCGTTTTTAGTACAGTTTCATTGCCTTGTTATGTGGCTGTTTTACACTGTATATATATGAGTGTCATAAAGTTTACTTCCTGGAGAAGAAGGTTTGTGTCTGTGTGTGTGTGTGTGTGTGTGTGTGTGTGTGAGTGAGTGAGTGAGGATGTGACTGTGTGTGAGTGAGTGAGTGAGTGAGGATGTGACTGCATTGTTTACGTCCTTCGCTCCCCTGGTGAGATATTGCTGTCCTGAGCAGTTTTCGTCTCTTCCTCTCGCTTTGCCTCCATCCCCCTATTGTACTGCTCAGAGATGCTGCCATCCCTTAGTACCGTCTCTCTCTCTCTCTCGCTCTCTCTCTCTCTCTCTCTCTCTCTCTCTCTCACTCCCCCCCCCCTCTCGTTCGGGTGGGCAAATTGAATAAATCACAAAAGGGATCCACATGGCTGAGTATTCCCACTTCCTTGCTTGTCATCCTTTCCTCCTCAGAGCGAGAGACACTGTGTGTGTGTGTGTGTGTGTGTGTGTGTGTGTGTGTGTGTGTGTGTGAGAGAGAGAGAGAGAGAGAGAGAGAGAAGCTGAGGAGTCTCAGGATCGCGAGTCCTTTGGCTCCGTCGTCTTGCCTCCCTGCAGAATCGCACCAGCAGGAAAATTGAAGATGGCGTCCCTAGCAGCACCTTTGCCTGCGTCTCTTGTCGCTCCAAGCGTTTAACTGTCGTCTCATTTGCATAGCGGGTCTTTATTTGTCCTGAAGCAGCCGTCTTGTTGAGCTCTCTATTTAAAAAGAGACCTCATTGTCATCCTGTTAACCTGTGTGAGGGGAAAAAACAAACAACAACATCAATGAACAATGAAGGAACCCACACCGTGCTGTGCTGAGTGGAATTTCTTCCACTGCATTTCCATAACCTACTTTCAGCTTCAAAGTTGAACAAAAGCAAATGAATCTCAACAAGCTAAAGAACTGAACTGTGAAATTAGTATATTTTTATGGACACTTATGAAAAAAAATATATATTAACCCCACGTGGCCTATATCCTAAGCTTTATTTTTAATTCATGAGTATTTGCTCAGAGCCAGTTGATCTTTGCAATGTTTCCAGAAGGTTCCTTTTCTGCCTTGTTGGTACACAAGTGGCCTGAAAGTGGCCTTAGTTTTAATGGAGCTCTGCAACTATTTTCAGAATGAACAGCGTCCCGTATCTTGTGATCAATAACAGTATAAATCAGAATAATTTATTCAGAAACAATGACGTGGATGGTAACTACAGACATTTAACTTTGTTATTGTTCTTGTTTATGTACTTTATTTGAACAGTTTTATTACTGGATAGTTTTTACTTTTTACTGCAGTGGTGTAGAGCATCTGAAAAAGTAATATCGCCTCCTGCTGACTATTATATATAAAGGCGAGATTTTACTTCCCTTTGTGACCAGCATGATCATGTAGCAGGTGTTTGAAATCAGAAAGTGGAGATGGTTAAAGAAAGTGATGAACACAGCCTGTTTACAGTCATATATATATATATATATATTTTTTTTTTTTTCTTTTTTGTTTCCCTCTTGGTCTTCTTGACGCTTACCTTTAAATATATTCTCTACCAAACTCTGGGCTCTAGGAACAAGTGTGGTTACACTGAGATCATTTAAACTGCACGCTGATGGGCCACACCAGGACTTATTGATTCCATCACAACAGGGGGTGAATACTTATACACTCACTATTACTTTAACTATATCGACCATGCATTTATAAGCTGAACCAGAAAAATCACACTCGGTTGGTGTGTTTGTGTGTATGTTGTGTTTATCAGTCAGAGTTCTCTGGAGTTTCAGCGTATAGATCTCCTCAGTTCTCCGGCCGTAAAGACACTGTTAGCTCCATGCTGCAGTAGATAAGGGAGCTCTGAGGAGATAAGACGAGACGAGACGAGGAAGTGAAAATAAGGACAATCGGCCCTCGCTCTCCGCCTTATCCGCCTCATCCAGATGAATGCGGGCGTCTGAGCATCAGGGTCGCGAGTTAGCTCCGGTCAGCACAGGATGGAGTACAAATCATCACTCGGCTCCGCGGGAAATCGGTTTGTCATCTGAGGTGGCAGGTGAACATTTTCACATTACTGCCAAGTCCCTTGTCGGCTTTCTTGTAATTGCTTTTAAAATTGCAGCTTTTCTTTCTTTTTTTTTTATTTTTTGCCGCACAGCACCGTTTATAAACAAAAAATGAAACAAGAAGCGGAAAAGCAGCCATGAAGCAACGGCACAAACAAACCCGATGGCGTGTCAGCTGGGACAGTTGGGTGAATCCTGTGAAAAATAAACAGGAGCGGTTTCTACGCCAGCGTGAGTCAGTTGTGCACCTCGCAGATGTAATAGACTCGAATCCTGACTCACAGTTACTGTGTGACTCCCTGTAACCATGGTAACCTTAAAAGAGTCAGTGTTCTAACCTGCTTTCCTGAGGTTTATAAAAATGTGCTCATTTTAATATGTTATAGTTTCTACTGTTCAGCGACCCCTAATTGTACTGTTTTTTTCCCTGCAACCTAACAAGTTGCAGTTGGTGTCTAAATGATTATTATTTTTTTAATTGTTAAATAAGGTTATTGAAGAAACAACTGTTCATTTTTATAACGTCGCATGTAGCTGTAAATAGATAGAAATAATTTTTAGAATATAGACATTGGCAATTAGTAAAGTGTGGGAGGAATAAAACACAAGCTATAGGAAATTAATCAATAACAGGGTGGTAGTAGTTACTATTAGTTAATTATTTTCCTTGACACTATCTTTGTTATTCTATACACAGGTGAAGGCTATGTAACAACCAAGACAAAAAAAAAAAAAAAACTTAGAAAAATGTAACCGTAGGGTAAACATTATATTTACTTATTCTATTATATTGTTTTTTTTTTTGTTTGGTTAGTTTTTTTTTTTTTTACATCCTGCTTCGGAGAGTAAAAAAAAATCATCAAACCTCTTTTATGCTATACTTAGCTTTTTATTTATTTTATTTTTTTGCCATCATTGCTATGGAAACTTTTCATATAGATAATGACTATCATTTTGAGCACTGTACCACTTTACTTTTTTTAAGGGGTGCAAAAAAAGATGAAAAAAAACAAAACAAAAAAAAACCCAGCATGCCCTTTTCTGAGCTGAAACGCTGGCTCAGTTCTACACCTTGGCTAGGCAGCTTGTCAGGTATTGATGGCTTAAATCCGCCATAAAGGCCAGCCACTAAACCTTTTGTGCACTAAAGCATTGTCTCGGAGTCTGCCTAGAGAGTTATTAATCTCATTCATTTTCTATAAAAGCTCCCTTTGGAAATGTTACAGTACTTTGTGATGTGTTACGGCCCGGTGATCGTTTCCATTCATGCTTTTTCCCCATTCTAATTTACTTTATTGAGCTATGAATAGACTAACACATACTGTATTACTGTATTAATTTAACATTTGAATAATACTAATAATAATAATGATAATAATAATAATAATAAAACAG
>QMIH01002959.1:20520-48309 GCA_003987875.1 Clarias batrachus
TTATATGAAGACTATATAATACTAGTACTATTAATGTACAAAGTACGATTACATACCATACTGCTAGAACATAGTATCCTATGTATTTAAATAAACGTATTAAAAAGAAACATTTTCATCTGAGACAGTGGAGAGAGATAATGCTCTACCATTATATGAGCCAAAAACATATATATATTTCCTTCTCCTAAAATTTCATCTTGAAATTATAAATGCGAGTAACCATAACCATGATGTTCCCACCACCATGCTTCACTCTGGTAATGTTCAGTACATATATTTACGGAATGCTAGTGATAACAATCCATTAGGGATGGCAGGATGCCTTCGGGAAGTGCACACTGGTGCAGTAATTCACATTCACATGAGCTCTTATGTGTCATAATGGTGTGAGATGATGCAAAGTGAAATACAGATGAGAGTGGGATGGAGAGGATGGCAGACTGAGAGAGGAACATATCACCACCCCTTGCCTTTATGGCTCTTCAGAGAGCTCGGCCTCTCTACATCTCTCACTTTAATTGAACTCGTGATGCATCGGCAACCTCAGGGAGCAGCACGGCGGCTTGCTAATGGAGGCGGCAGATAAATAGTTGGTCTCCAAGTTTTTTTCCTTATTCTTATCCTTTTTTTTTACTCCGACTCGGCAAGACAATAGGAAAAGGGAGGGTTATTTATATATTTTATGGCTCTCTGGTGGCGCAAATGGGGCAGAACATGTTCAGGTGGGTCAGGAGAGCTCCCACGAGGCCCTGTATTTCAGCAGGAAGGAAATGCAACACACTCAGCTTGTCTCCATCTATGTATTCTCACTTCATGTATATGAGATGTTCTTTCATCTCAGTGTTATTATTGACCCAGTTATTAAATTACAATGAGAAATGAGATGGCACTCGTTCTCAGAGCTCTCCTTTATTTGTGATGGGATCGTGGGTGAAAGAATTCTTTGAGGAATTTTTTTTTTTTCTTTTCTTTTTTTTAATTGTAGTACCTGGAAAAACGAAGAAAAAGGGATGTTTATAGTCTTTTTAATGCATAAAGTTTATGTCTTCTATCAGCCACTGAAGTTTGTGTATTGTTTTCTTATCTTGCTTGTGAACTTCAGCAAACGTAATTAACAAATGATGCAAACAAAATTCAAAAAAATCCTTTTGTTGTTCTTGTGACTCTTTACAAAGCAGGCTGATTTTGACAAAAGTGTTAGCAGTGGTTTATAGTTTTGCAAAAAAAAAGATACAAAAACAAATAACCAAAACAAATTTGATGTAATATTTTGGCATTTGGGCTTTTTATGACACAATATGAAAATATTTTTCATCACCTTTTCTTTTATTTCTTTTTTCTTTTATTTCTTTTAATCTACATCTTTTATCTTTTATTTTTCTCAAGACTGCCAGCATTGGATTTATTACAATTTGCAGTGAAACCCAAGTTAATTAAAAAGACAACTGAATTCATCTGCCAGATCTTGAATTTACATTAACACAAATCTAAGACTCTGGAAGAATGTATAATCTAATTTTGAAAGTTGCAAAATGTATGTTTATTAATTAATTAAATTTATTTAACATGCACCTAGGTTACAAAAAAAAGGCAAAATCTAGCTGGTAAAAAAAAAAAATCTTCTTACTTCACTTACTTTCAATATAACCTAATTCAAATACAGCAAAATAAATAAATAAATAAATAAAAATAAAAAATTCATTAATTATATTGAAATAGAGAAATGGGAAAATATGTAAAAACATAACAGTTCAATGTTTAGATAATAGATAATTGTTATTTATCTATTTAGTTATTTATTTATTTATGTATGTTATATGGGAAAGACAAAATTGACGTCCACACATAAAAAGAAAAATATTGTCAGGAATAAATTCTACATTTCAAGCACATCCCAAGTGAATTATATTTTCAGTTCATGTTCTCAGTACATGGTGTACATGAATATTACAGCGGTGTACCAAAAGTCTTGTAGACTCTACACAGTGACCTGAATGTCTTATGGAAAGCTGTTTTGACATTCAGCTGGAAAAAACCGTGCTTTATTTTGAATAGTTATCTCACTCGGTTAAAGGCTTTTTAAAAATGATTTAAAACCTAATTTTATTAATTACCTACATGCAACCTTTAATATATAAGTACAGTAGTGGAATAATGTTTCAGCTTTAACACTCGTCCTCACAGAATACTAATAAAGTACCCTCAAAGTTTTCATTTTTCTCCTGTTGTCCACATTTTGTCCTCTCTTTTTGTCCTCCTCTATATATTTAGCTGTTTTCCTCACTCAGCATATTTTCCCACACTGAATATCTTACAGTGACCTTTCGAGCTGTCCTGACACTAATGAAAACACACCACTGTACAGGTGTTCATGTTAGTCAGGTCATATTTACTTACAGTAAAAAAAGTAAAGCATGAGAGTTTTATTTGAATATGAAGGTTGTTGTTGCACCACACAGCGTTTAAAATTGTAATGTTTAATTTATGTCTTGAAATTTGCGGAAAAGTTCTGAAATTCTGAACAAGTTTAAAAATTGTCACAATGTTTTTAGTTAAAGGGTTGCTTACTTGCATTTACCATATAGATGAGAAAAATGAGAAAACAAGTAAACAAATAAACAAGTAAATAAACAAACCCAGCAATAAATCCTGACTCAGTGAACATTCTTACTAAATTCTACTATAAACGCCATAGATTTATGTTAATATACATCATTTTATATATATATATATATATATATATCGGGAATCGCTCCATGATCCTATGTGGTTGGTGTCAATCCAACGTGGCCGACTATCAGAGGAGAATTGCTGACTGTAGCAGTTCTTTGCAGAACCGTGGCGAATTCATATTCATATTGTGAATAAGAGTTCATATTGTGACAGCTCTGGAGGGTTTGTAGTTAAATAGGAGGAGATTATGGAAAGTAGTTGTATTCTTGTGCTCTACAATCTACAGTAAGCAGTCACATACCACCTCTGAAGTCTAGGAGATGTTTTATGATCCACTTATGCATTGCTATAATTTTTTTTAGCTGGTTTTGAGCATGCTTCAAATGTGTTTATGTATGTATGTATTTATTTATTTTTAATGGCTGTAATTTTAAGCTCTAAAAACGAACTACTTGATGATCTTCCTATGATTTCTGACAATCTCAAGAACGTGCCGGTTCAGGATCAATTTCAGGAACATGGGAACGGGGCTTGAGTGTAAACTTGTACACAATGTACAATAAATAATGCATAGGTAATTGAGCAGAAGTAAATTCACTCCTACTTTTTTTCCTGACTTTCAGACATCTTGCATATGCTCTTGCGTAGGAAAAAAAATCTGATTCGAATTCAGAATTAAAACTAATCACGAGTTGAAGTGGAAAGAAATAAAGCAACAGGATTTAATGATGCCTTAAAGTTCACCCTGTTTTAACAGATTTAAAGTTTGATTTGGCTAGATTAACAGATTCAGATTTCATATATTATTGGGAGATTTACTGTGTGTGTGTCTGTGTGTTGTTCTGTTCTGCAGTTGTGGAGCCCCAGCATGAGTCCGTGGAAGCTTTGGTGCAGAGAATTAAGGACAGTTTCCGCACCAACGCCACCATGGAGATTACACACTTCCAAAACACAACGCACAGCTCATCCACCAGCCGCAAACGAGGCCAGACTCAAACCCGAGGTAAACACACACACAGTGGTACTCCCTCCTGTGTGATATCGCTTAATTATCTTCCCAGTGGCAATATTCTGTTTAAAAGAACCCAAAAGTACCCAATCTTAGGAGCCAATTAGGATATGACAATGAAAGCTGCTGTTTGTATACTGGGCATATGTTTACTTTTGAAAATGAGTTATCATATCACACAGATGCAATTAAAGATAAATCGATGCTCATAAAGGTTTCTCTATGGGGAGAAAAAAATCATATAGACATACAGCATGTCAGACCCGACTCTTCGTATTCTTTATATATATATGAACCGATGAAGCATCATTCTTCTTTAGCACAGCACGTCCTCCAGTCTAAAATTAAACCAGACCATTCATCCGGCTGAACGAGCTGTCTTCTCCTCCAGAGCTCCTCCAGAAAAAGGACACGAGAGGGGGAAAAAAAACTCCATACTGCCCTCCATTTCAGTGTGTTGGAGAAAGACACCAGCAGTTCCATCTTTTTCACACTCTGCTTCTAAGAAACTCTTTTCGGAGACCTTTAATTACCATCCCTGGGAAAAAAAAAAATGCATCTTCAGCACTAAACATTTTCGGGTCTATCGAGGACAACAAGGAGCTAATGGGACGAGTCAGGTTGTGCAGCCGGAACTCAATTATGTGCGGCGGGAGTAGGAGGTTGGGCGAGTCCTCACGAGGAGATTAGGCCATCGAAGAAAAAAAAAGAGAGAGAGAGAGAATAGAAAGACGAATGTGGAGAGAGATTGTAGCTGAGATGAGGAGGAGGAGGAGGAACGCTGGGTTTGGGGAAATTTTTAATTCAGTCTCGCTTGACTCAGCGTTTTTACGCTGATGATTGCAATACTTCTTCATTTCTACGTGTAGTGAGAGAGCGAGAGAGAGAGAGGAATCTTGGGATTGGATTATGAACATCTCTGAAGCGATACAAGAATTTTGAAGCACTGTTGCACCTACAAATATTCCCTCAAGTGCTTGATTCCAAGTTTATGTGGGACTCGTGTTTTTATTCCTTCACTCACTCACTCCTCTATATCACTCATTCTGCATACTCAGTCAAGAGGGCTTGGAGTGGGGTTTTCCGTGTATTCCAGGGCAAAAGCGCGCACACACACACACACACACACACACCCATACACACACACACACACACACATTACAGGGATTGTGGAAATGTGTGTCTTAGGACTGTGGGAGGAAACTGGACTACTCGGAGGAAACCCCACCAAGCACGAGAACATGCAAACTTCACACACACACATACGGAATGTGGAAATCAAACGCTTGACCCTGGAGGTGCGAGACCACAGTGCTGACCTTTCATTCAGTTTGACAAAAAAAAGTGCAAAATGAGTGTTTCTAGTCATATTAGGTACTGTAGCTAGCTTGGGGTTGTCCTGTTATAGAAAAATAATACAAAACTTCTCAGAGTTTTTGTTTTAGAATTTTTGCATTTTTTGCACAGGTGGTGTAGTAGTAAGCAATGTCGCCTTGCACCTCCAGGGTCTGGGTTTGATTCCCGGTCAGGCTCGATTCCAGTCTCTGTGTGCATGGAGTTTGCATGTTCTTCACATGCTTGGTTGGTTTCCTTCAGGTACTCCGGTTTCCTCCCACAGTCCAAAAACATGCAATTTAGGCTACTTGGCTATCCCAAATTGCCCGTAGTGTGTAAATGAGTATGTACTGTATGTGTGTGTGCCCTACAATGTATTGGCACTCTGTCCAGGGTGTACCCTGCCCCATGCCCTAAGTCTCTTGGGATAGGCTCCAGGCCCCTGTGAACCTGTTTGCAGGATAAAGTGGTGTAGATGATGAGTGAATATTTTTTGTACGCCACAGCAATGTTTCAATAAAAATAAAAACATTTATAATTAAAAATTGGCTTGTTTTTGTTCATTGGTGTATCATTATACATACTCTCGTGGAATTTTAGGGAAAAATTGTACTTGTTATTACTTACACTGTATAGACAAAAGTATTTGGCCAAACCTGCTAATTATTGAATTCAGGTGTTTCAGTCTCCACAATGCTACGCTTCCAACTTTGTGGTCCGTTTCTATTCCAACATGACTCCGCCCCAGTTCACAAAGCAACGACTATAAAGACGTGATTTGATGAGTTCGGTGTGGAAGAACTCGGCCAGTCACACACGGAGCCCTGACCTCATCCCCATCGAGAACCTTTGGGATTTGGAAACCGATTCTCGTCCAACATCAGTGCCTGACCTCATAAATGCTCTACAGAATGAATGAGCACGAATTCCCACAGAAACACTCCAAGATCTTGTGGACAGCCTTCCTAGAAGAGTGGAAGCTGTTATAGCTGCAAAAGGGGGACCGACTCCATATTGAAGTCATTGCAAAGGTTTGATTGTAACAAAGTGCTGACACTGGAGACTCCTTCCATAAATGTTAAGACCTATGGCAGAAAACCTCATTATATCAATTATACATGTCGCTTTTGTTAAACAACTATTGTTGCTAGCCTTAGAATAATTCAAACATCTACTAATCAAGACCTTGTTAAAAAAAATAAAAAAATTGTTACATTTTTTTATAGTGCGATAACAACTTCTCCACTTGTTCCTCTATCAAGCATAAAACTTTTGTTTCACTTTTCACCCTCTGCCCTCTAGTGACACGGGTATACTACCAGATTAAAAATTCACAGACGCAGCCATCCTGCATTTGGCAAAATTTTAATATGTGACTCCACGTCCCCCATTATGATAGAAATGTTGCATTCATTATGCCAACGAAATAAATAAATGCCCCCCACCACCGACCCTCACCCTAAGTGTGTAACCGAGTCACCATGGGGTGCTTTTTAAATTGTCATTTGTCTATTTGGGGTGTCTACGGTAAATCCCGCCCACCATAAGACTAGATTTTCAGATATTCAGAATCTGTCTAAAATATTAAGCATTTAATCTGAGACACAGCCTCTCTATGTCTTGAGGGCTAAGCAACAATGATAAGCTGATGAGGAGAATGAGACTAAAGTGCTGTGTGTGTGTGTGTGAGTGAGTGAGACAGTGATTAGCTATGCTGATGTGACCTGCACCGTGGTGAGGACAGGAAGGAACGCTGACCACCATCTGGGAGCGTGATGAGGCCTGGCACCTTCAAGTGTTTAATTATTCAAAGCTTTCCTGATGGGCATGATGTGAGAGAGAGAGAGAGAGAGAGAGAGAGAGAGAGAGAGATGACCAATGGGAGGACAGAAAGAGAAAATCAAAGAGAAACTGGTAAGACAGAGGCAGGAGAAAATACAGAGATTAGATAGATGGAGTGAGAGAGAGGGGGGAGAAGGAAAGAGCAAGAGAGAGAGAGTGCTTGAAGAAATAGAAGCAGTGAGAGGTAGAGGACAGGGTAGAATGAGAGACAGAGAGACTAACCAGGAATGAAAAAGACAGAGGGGAAAAAACGAGAGACGAGAAAGAAAGAGAGGGTCAGACCAGACGAGGAGAAAAGACAGAGGTTAGAGAGATAGAAGATGAAAAGACCAAAGAGCAAAGATGAAATCAGGAGAGGACAAAGAGTATGACATGGAGATGGACACAGAGAGAGAGAGAGAGAGAGAGAGAGAGAGAGAGCAAGCAAGAGAGACAGACAGAAAAAGATAAAGAAAAAAAGAGACAGATGGACGTTTACTCGTTGATATTTACCTTTAATGTTGTGGAACAAGTCCGTAGATTGTGGCACACGCAGCGTTGCCATGTTGTCTATAGGAGGCGTCTATGAGTCAGACGAGTAACCAAGAATAACTTACTGTAATGTGAAGCTCCCACCACCGTGCTTCACTGTGTTCAGAAGGGCTCGTCCTCAGTCTTCCTCTTCATAAATGTTTCCTTCCTCTTTCTGAAAGAGCACATCTGGACCAGTTGTTTGATCTCATCAGTCCTCGTGTAAATGTTGCAGTACAGTATATCTTCTGCTAACGTACGTTTGTCTGAGCATACTGTAGGATTAGCGCGTTGTTTTTCATTACACCTGCTGCACAAATGAACCCACAACAGCCTGAAACTAAATGACCGGCTCGCTAATAAGATTCCCGCCGCGCGGCGTCTATTACAGCCATGCGTGAGATTAGGGCCGGCTGGAACGTTTGTTTATATGGCATTCTTTATTTCACCACCTGCTGGGTTTATTTTCTCTTTATTGTGCTTTTGCTCTGTGGAATAGTTTCCTGCTTTTATAAAGGCTGTAAGATTTAAATTGTTGTCACAGGTTTCATCGTGTTCATGCTGATAAGTGACATGGTCAGTGCGCATGGAGACCTGGGAAAGAAGGCGTGGCAGATTTATCTGCAGTCTTAGGAAATGAGTAATGGAGGCGTGGCCTCTGGGCATTTGGTTGCAATAAAGGATCTGTTCTACTGTAGGGGTGGAACCCCAACTGGTCAGTCACAGTGTAGGAGGTGTGGCCTGTGTATCTGTCAGTCATAGTTTTGGAGGTGTGGCCTGTGTATGCAGTATGAGGGTCATGGTTTAGGTGGCTTGGCCTATGTATCTGTAAGTCATAGTGTAGGAGACATGGCCTTTGTACCTGTCAATCACAGTATAGGAGGCATGGCCTCTGTACCTGTCAGTCATAGACAGGCCGCATAGTGCAGGAGGCATGGTCTGTGCACCAGTCAGGCACAATGTAGCATGTGTGACCTCTGTATCTGCAAGTCATAGTGGTGCAGGTGTGGTCTGTGTACTTGTCAATGACAGTGAAAGGGGTGTGGCCTCTGTACATGTCAGTAATAAATAAATGGGATGTGAAATCCCAAGTCTGAGACTAAAAGTAGGTATTACGTAAAAGGGAGTTTTTTTTTTTTCCTTTTTCTGTCAGAGAGTAACTTTGACAGCTATAGCGGGCAGACATCTGTGTCTTCATTACCACACACACACACACCCTCACACACACTCACTCACACTCACTCACACTCACTCACACTCACACATAGCATAAAGAGTGCAGAGTCAGCCACGGTGTAACAGAACACTGCCTCGAGCACAGATGCAATGGATTTGGCCTGACAGGCTGTTGTCATTTCCTGGTTGTAATAAGTCCATGCAGTCATCACTCATGCGTTTAGAGCAGTGCCACGAACGACAGGCCGCTTGCAGATTAAGCAAAAAGTCTGGTGAGGCAATTAATACAGTCATTAGGCTAAACGCATGATTAATCAGAAACTAAGATGCACATGTGTGTGAGGGAGGTTAAGATGTCATTGTAACCAGTATTGATGGGGGAATAAATCTATTTAGTGGCGTATACTTGCTTCTTTTGTGTGAAAGCTTGTGTTTTGACACACTGCAAAATATTTACCCTATTTTAGATTAACTAATTAGATTGATAAAATTACTTTTTTTATTTATATACAGTATGTTTGCATTTAAGGTGGTAAAGTATTGCCATTTCTCTATAATCGTACAGGTGGTGCACTCTAAACTATTCACAAATCAGCAGGCAGCAATGCAGTTTGTTTAAAATTGCAACAAATCTACATAATAATAATAATAATAAAAATAATAATAATATTAAAATAAATTTAATGAAATTGCGATACACATAGATTTCAAGACAGATTGAATCGGCAGCTTATGATGATCATATCGTATCGACTGATCCCGCTGAGATTTAGGGTCATTTTTTTGTCCTCTTTGTTTTGTAAGGTCTTGCTTCATGAAAAAAAAATGACAATTTTAAAACCACATAATGGAAATAGCTTCTAAAATACACAAGTTAATGTATACATGTATTTCTGTTACTACTATAATATGTTTTTACTATAATATCTGTATATTACAGAAACTAGAAACACTTATTCCATCACCACACACTCTTTATTCTCTCTCTTCAAGTAAATGAAATAAGTAAGAAACCTCAAAAAAGCATAAGGACGATGTTGGGAAAGCTTTACCTCTGATGAGAAAAGCAGAAAGCACTGGTATTGGAGACTCCTTCCATAAACATTAAAACAAGCGAACTCTTCGAAAAACCCTTCACCGTGTACTTTATGCATAAAGTCATGACATACCATGGATGCATTTTATCTCAAAGTAATTAAATCTTCAGCACATTCTTATTTATTTCTCCAAATCAATGTGATATAGTCTAAATTATATAAGCAGGGTGAATTTATTTTTCCTAGGTTTCCTAAAAATGCACAACATATATACTACTACTGTAGCATGCTGGACCGGATAACTGAGCGAGAGAGATTTGCGTTTCAGTCTGACATCCCTGAAAATTCTTACTAATGGTAGTTTTCATGAAAAGAATTACATCATATTATATATCAAAGCGTACTGTTTGTTTATCCATCTTCCATCATCTTCTGAAAAGGTTTTTCACACACGATTCTCACCTCGTTTAGATGAATACATATTCCTTCTCTTTTTCTTTCTTTTTTTTATCTGCATGTTCAAATGAACGCTCTTGAGTTTCCAGCGATTTCCTGATCGACGTGCGTGTCAGGGCTCTGACAGCCTCTCGATGCGCCTCGTTTTGTTCACGTGTGCTCATTCAGCCACACTGACAGCGATCGATTCTGCACTTTTGACTGAATTGTGTTTTACCATTTCATCTGGTAATGCTAGGGGTCACTGAGTGTCATTCAGGTGTTGCGTTTTCTCTCTCTCTCACACGCAAGCACACACACACACACACACAAACATGCTATTCATACATCAGGGCTCAGAGCATGAAGGCTTGTACAGTGGCTTGAATAAGTATAATCTACAAGTACTGTATGAATGCACCTGCACCTGGGCTAGTTTGTGAAAGATTATGCTTAAATAAACCCCAGTGTGCCGCAGCTGCGACTGGTTTGGTTTCAGAAATAAAGCTAGTCCTGGGTGCCACCAGGCATTAGTTCCACAGGCACTCTGAGGGTGTGCTGTGGTGTCTGGCACCGTCATGTTAACGGCAAAAACATTGGGTGCTGAGGGTGGCGTGATGGGGTCTATGTGGATCAGACTTTTTTGTCTGGTATGTTCTCTGGGTGCTCAATCAGATTGGGATCAGTGGCCTACTGTGCTCCATGCATGGTGGGCTGTGGTGCACTGGGTGTTCTAGTGCACTACTCTCATGGCCAGCATCGACTTTTCCTGCAATTTGTGCCGCATTATCTTTTCTGTCGGATCAGACCAGCCTGGCTGGATCTTTGGTTCCAGTGAACATGGGTGAGCCTTGGGTGCCCATAAACTTGTCAATGCCTTCTTCTTCTTCTTCTTCTTCTTCTTCTTCTTCTTCTTCTTCTTCCTAGTGTTTGGTCCACCTTGGTGCGGTGTTGCTTTTTTGTCTGCTATTTTCCACTTTTTCCAATCGACAGCATAATTGGAAACAACATAGGCAAAGCTCCTGTCTTCTTTGAGTAGCTCGAGTCGTTTTTTGTGTCATCTGTCTGGGCTGAGGCTCAGGGCCATCTTCTCTACGGACTGCTTGCCATGCCCTACATGTCCATTTGTGACGTGTAGCTGCGTAAGGCCGAGGGTCCGCTGGAACATCCACATTTCTATCGCATGCAGGGCTTGATCGGGCTCGGGAACATTCGGATCCGCAGAGGGCAACTTTTGACCTTCAGATGGATGAGTATCTTCCGATCGCAGACGACACCGCTGACCTGCGTCCACTCCACCCAGGCCACCTTGACACGAGCCCGAATGTTGTGGAGGCCAGGGAGGTACAGGCCAGGGAGCTGAGATATTTAAACTGGCCAACTTTGTTGAGGTCTTGGCTTTACTGGTATATAATTGATAATCAGTGTTATTAAATACACATGTATTAAATACACTGATCAAGTCTAACTTTTAAACATTACAGGTTGAAGTCATGTTGCAGATTATTATTATTATTATTATTATTATTATTATTATTATTATTATTATTTCATTGACCAGCAGCACATCAGCAAAGTTTCACTTCACATTCATACAATGCAGCTCCTCATTACATGTTCGCCATCATGCCTCAGTTTAAAGATTAAAGCATTTGGTTGGTGTGAATCGTGTCGTCATGTCGAACAGATGGCAGCAGATTAAACGGTGAGGAAGGTGGCGAACTTGCCACGAGTTCAAGTTTGCATATTTTTTTAAAGGAAGCTTTCAAGTTACAGAATCAGCGCTAAATCTCAGGCTCATGTCTCTGCAAGATGTGTGTGTCTGGATGTGAATGTAAGGAGATGTGAGATGAGAGGAATGGGTGAGATTAGAAAAAAAAAATGGAAAAATGGAGTGTCACCATCTCTGTGCGTGTGAAAGGAGAAAATCATCGAACTGTTAATTAAAATGGAATGTATTTTAAGTTGTCATGCGCACAGTAAAGTAAAGAAATAGTTTCTTTGCTGTATCCCAGTGAATACCATGAATTTTTTAAAAAATAAACATAAAATAGAATAGAATATAATAAAATTAAATAAATATAATATAATATAATATGTAATATAATAAATACATCTACTGTAGGTAGATAATAAAAAGAATAGATATATAAAATGATATATTAAAACATTAAAAGCAGAATATGAAAATATGAAAAATGCAATATCAAAATATATGAAAAAGTCTGCAGTGTGTGCACAAAGCTGCAATGGGTATGCAAATTGTACAGATGATTGTTCAAGTGATTGATTGTGCAAGAACAGTGCATGTAAACATGTCAGATGTTAAGAAAAAATTACGTTTTTTTATTGTATACACAGAAAATCTCCCCCATTCATTTTAAGGGTTGCCAGATTGATCTTTTACTTTTCCCAATCCCTAGATGTTATTAAGACCGCTGTCTTTAACTAAAAATTACTTTCCGTTAATTCAAGTAAAAAAAAAAAAATCTAATAAAAATACATGTAAATACAGAATAAATATAATGTAAAAAATATCTATTTGAAAATATAATAAAACAAGACTAGTTAGGTTAGGATACTTTTATTTTAGAATTAACATACACTTTTAAAACACATATAAAAACAAAATATGTCACAAGAAAATATGACCACACAGGACATATAATAAATGTGATGCAGCACAGCTTATAAAAAGCTTATAGAATGGGATCTTATGTAATAGTGTAAAAGAGTAACAGTGCATCTGCACCTCTTTATGTGAATCTCATCTCTGAATGCGTGCTTTAAAATGAGCGCATCACACTAGCTTTTTCCTTCGTTCAATAAAATAAGTGTGTAAATTTGGACAGACCACTCATGAGCCGAAAGACCGAAAGGGGTTTATTTTGTCCTAGCGTGCGACATTTTTCTTTTTGCTTGCTAACTTCATTTCACTAAACTATAACACGAATTAAAAATATTACCTTCCTGCTTGAGAGATAAAAAAAAATTAAATAAACCAGCTTAATATCAGAGTGTGTGGTTAAGAAAGTGAGATTTTCTCCCCTCAGGATGGAGCGCACGGTGTGTTTGATCTGCCACTAGCTGCTGGTTACTTAGCAGTCAAGTCTCGTTCTCGAGAGCACAATTTGCAAATCAAGCTGGATCTGGGTCTGTGTCTGGAGCGGCTGCTATGCACACAGACACACAACCACACACACACACGGACACACTTAGCCACACTTACACACACTGGGGAGAAAGGGTAGTGTGTGAGGGCAGGGTGTGAGAAGCCTGGAAGTAGCAGGGCTGTTTAAATGGAGATCCCAAGAGCTCTCTCACAAAGACAGGAGAGATTAGACAAGAGCTACTGTTGTCTTAGGAGCACCATTTAGAGAGTGTGTACTCAAAACACTTACCACTTACATAAACACACACACACACACACACACAAACACACACACACACACACACACACACAGAAACGCACATGCCATCTGCTATCCTTTCTTACACCTACCTATTTTTTCATGTTTGTCAATGTCCAGAAATGAAACTGCTACAATTATCTCCTCCACGCAAGAGCTGTGTCTATAGGCTTACATAAGCCTTCAATAGTGTTCGCTCTACTATACATGAACTCTTAATCAAGGCCATCATATGAGCTGTCAAAAAAGATTATTTAAAAGAACTGTTGATATGTTTAATATAAAAGTTGATACGATCACCTAAGACATACTGTATGATGTGACCGTTCTGTTGACATAAGGCTGTTATATCATTTTCCAGGCTTAATGGCTTTACATTAAGACGTAAGACGTCATAAAAAGTGACTTTACAGCTCAACACACGTTTGACATGTCTCAGTGTCAGAATGATGATGCTGTGATGTGGCATATGAAACGTAATCATTTTCCTATGTCGCATTATAACCCTACGTCACTATGACATAGCGGAACAACTACCCGGAACTATGATGTCAGCTGGAAGAACACTATTATGTCAGTGGTTTGATGATTAACGAAGCAATACTGTTGTCATTAAAAAAAAAAAAATTCATCCAGCATATGAGAGGCTTATGTAGATGTTATGTAGTTCTCTGTATGCTGCCCGTAGGTGCACCTATGACATTGAAATAACAGCTTTTCCGGCCTCTGTTGCTGCGCGACACAGTAAGCTTGGTAGTAAGCAACCAAAATTAGCTATTTTGCTCATTGCTTGGGGAATTTAACCTTAAAATAGTCACTAACACTGCATATACATCTTATGAAGGGTTTCTGTATGAAAATCCTTGGATTATTTCTAAATCTAAAGGAATTTCTACATTTAGATATTTGCGTCTCTAGAAAGAGTATGGTTATAAACATTCTTCTTGTTTAAAAATAACCGTGGTGTAGTTCCGCTCAATGCCACTAGAGGGTCAAAACCAAAATAGCGTACCTGGTTGAAAAGGTTGAAGTGCTCCTTCTTCATGACAATGCGGCAGCCCATTCAGCTCACTAAACAGTGAAACTTGTGGGCGACTTGGAGTATGAAATCGTGCCTCATTCCCCCGAGAACCCCCGACCTCACACCCGGTGACTTCTTCCTCTTTACATTATTTAATGTGGCAGGAGTTTGAGGACAGTGAGGTGATTATAGAGGTGGAACTCTTCCTATCAAAAGCCAAAAGAAGTCTTCTTCAGAGATTATCTCCACCAGCTCATCCATCACTTTGAGAAGGACTAAGCCCATATATATATATATATTTTTCCCGCAGTATTAAGAAACATCCTAATGACTAAAACCTTGGATCCATAATGACTAAAACTCGCCCTTGCATATCCCTTGCATGATCTTATCATGCTGTGTGATTTAAACTCTTTGATCAGGAGATTAAGATTCGTAATCACCCAGAGAGGAGATCAATTTTGGCACAGAGGCATTGTAGCACACAACCATTGGAGCTTCTCTTCATTTTAATTTCCCTCTCCGTGTTTTTCCTCCTCTCTGTTTCTGAGCTTCGTATGTTTAAATTCCTGCAATAAATCCTCATAGGCTTCAAGTTCCTGTTTACCAACATCTTATTCATTTTTCAGCTGCATGTAGTCTATTCCCAGGGCCAGTGGCCTAGATACACACCAGCTACATACCTGGACAAGGGGAAATTACCTGTGCAGGAATACTTTGGGCCGATAGGCAGCACAGGTGAGGAGGTTAAGGTGCTAGCGTTCAGACATAGTGCTTACAGAATAACCATAGTAACGAAGCAGCTTTACAGGAATGCAGGAGTAGATCAAGGTTTCTGACAAACAACTTACCTTGGAGGCAAAAGCGACAAGGAAAACTCCCTGGGAACTGTATACATGTCTACTCTAGGCTTTTTATTCTCTGGAGTGGATCTCAAAGTGCATATGTTCGCAGAGTAAAAGTTTTAAGTCGTTATCTGTCTAACACAGCTGGTGTTGTCTCTCCTAAGCCTCTGAATTTGGCTGACATGGTGGGAATAAACACGAGGTGATGTTTGGAAATGTACACATTTTTCTTCCAATTAATATATCAATTATCCTAGATAATATTGCTTATACATTACAAAACATTTACAAACAAGAAATCATCATAATCAAAATCCAGTCCAGTTTACTTTTTTGCAGTTTTTGTTTTACTATTCATACATCATAAATACTGCAGATATCTCTGCCTAGTTCAGTTTATGCACGAGGAAAACTGCTGACTTGACAGTTGCCCGAACATGATCATCGAGACCCTGCACAAGGAGGGTCAACCACAAAAGCTTCTGTATCGATCCATATTCATGGAAAGCTGACTGAAAGGAAAAAAATTTGAAGACAAAAGGTGCTTTAGCAACAGGGATGATTGCAGCCTGAAGAAACTTGCCAAGCAGAGCCGATTAAAAGAATGTGGGAGAGCTTCATAAAGAGTGGAGTGAGGCTGGAGTTAGTGATTCAAGAGCCACCACGAACAAATGTTGTCAGGGAATCAGCTACAACTGTTGCCTTCTAAGTATTAAGCCACTTCTGAACCAGAGACAACATCAGTGGCATCTAAAAAGAAAAAGAATGGGATTATTGCAAACTGACCTGTACTCTATAGAGAATCTATGGGGTATTGTCAAGAGGGAGATGAGAAACACCTGACTCAGCAATACAGATGAGCTAAAGGCTGCTATCAAAGCAACGCATTTTCAATAATGCCTCATCATATCCACAGGCTGATTGCCTTCATGCTATGCATCTAGATGCAGTAATTCTTGCTTAACCTGTTCAAGCATTTATTAAGTGTATAAATTTACATACATTTTAAAAGTTTAACATTTTTTATATGTAAATTGTTTTTGATTGGTCTTAGGAAATTCTAATATTTTAAGTTACTGGATTTTTTTTTTATGTTCAAAAACTATAGTGATTAAAATTTAAATAAAAAAGCTTGAAATATTTTGCTTTACAGATAATAAATCTAGAATATGATAGGTTCTATTTTGAATTCAATTATATATAGCATATATATATATATAGTATATATTCTATTTTGAGGTACACTATATATGCATAAACAGGACACACACACTCCATGCCAATTCGTTATCCTCTCTGGAGAGCTGGAATCTTCAGTGTCTTGTCCTTCTGACACTTCCTGTGCTAATCATAAGAGCAGGATATCGTCCGCTCTGCATCCCATACATGCACACAATTAAACAATTAAAGCTTTTATAGAGTCATCGAGGAGGAGAAGGGGGGGTGTCGGAGGGTGGGGATGAAATAGAAATTTCCTTTTAGCTAATGGAAGAAGATGGGCAGAAGCAGTGTGGGATTTGAAAGCTTGAGCTGAATGCATTATGAAGCGCTTGGAGAGCTTACTTTCTCCCGCTGTGTAAAAATGGATCTCGGCGCCACCTACTCTTATAAGAGCATACAAGAGGCACTTAAGCTGCTTTTTTTCAAGCATTTAGCACACTGCAAACTGTTTTAGAAGTACATTGAGAAGCATTGACTGCATGCTCAATACTCTACTAGTTTGCTATTACGTTGCTAAGTGGTTCGGATAAAAAAAAAAATAATAATAATAGTACATAAGGTGATGAGCAGAGAGATTCAGGGAGATCAACTTGAATCCAATTTCATTGAACCTGTAAGCATGAATGGTAGATTTCATTTGAAAGTTATACTTTGTAGGCTCTCTGCATATTCTTTTCAGTGAATCAGATCATTTGACTTGGCTCTCCAGTTATTTGTCACTTATTCAGATCACTCATT
Organism: Clarias batrachus; assembly: GCA_003987875.1. Taxonomy (NCBI): domain Eukaryota; kingdom Metazoa; phylum Chordata; class Actinopteri; order Siluriformes; family Clariidae; genus Clarias; species Clarias batrachus. The sequence goes on from QMIH01002959.1 coordinate 37,776, forward strand.
CACCATCTAGACCACTTAAGCCTGCATACAAGGTCGCAGGGGACCTGGAGTCTATCTCAGGAGTCTTAGGGCATGAGGTGGGGTACGCCCTGGACAGGGTGCCGATCCATCACAGGGCACACGCACACACGCACACACACACACACACACACACACACACACACACACACACACACACACACACATATTCTATGGGCAAATTTGTGAACGCCAATTAGCCTAATATGCAGGTCTTTGGACTGTGGGAGAAACCAGAGTATCCCCACCAAGTACAGGCAGAACATGCAAAATCCATGCACACACAGATGGGAATCGAACCTGGCCGGTAATCAAACCCAGACCCTGGAGGTGCAAGGTGACAGTGCTAACCACTATACCACCTTGCCGTCTTTATTTATATCATTTCCCGTCAAAAAAATAAAATAAAATTTAGCTTATCTCATTTGACCGTTCTCTTCAGTGCTTTGTGGTGAGTCAGATAATTGATCTCCTATTCTTTAGCTCAGCATTCTGTTTCTTTTCTCAATAAGTCAGCTTCTTTGACTCGGACCTTTTGACTCAACTCTCTGGCTCTTTTCATCGATCATGTGTCGGATCTTTTGACGCAGCTTATTCAGTGAGTCAGATCACTCAAGTCAGCACAGTTATTCAGCTCTTCAGCGCTTTTTCGCTGACTCACCTTGTTTGATTCGGGTGCTAGAGTATGACTCAGCTTTCTTGCTCTTTTTAGTGAGTCACATTATTTGATTTGGATCATTTGACTCAGCTCTCTAACTCTTTTCAATGAATCCAGTCATTTTACCCGGCTCATTTGCCTCAGCTCTCCAGCTCTTCCCAGTTATTGGGTTCATTTGTGTCAGCTCTCTGGCTCTTTTCAATGAGTCAGCTCGTTCACCTCAGTTCATTGACTCAGCTCTTCACCTCTTTTTAGTGGATCACATCATTTTCTGTCTTTTCTGTCTGACCATAACTTTCTGTCTCTTTCTGGTGGGGCAGATCATTTAACTCGGATCACTTGACTCAGCGAGTGAGAAAAAGCAATGTTCCATTACTAGAATGCATTATTACATTAAACCACCGCCCCCCTCGCTAACCGCACAAAAAGAAATTTAGTCAGATGCCTGATACCTGATATTGTTTGTACACATTTAATTCCATTTGGTTTTTTATCTGTGCATGTACAATATTATGCGGCTTAGCTCAGCTGAAAACAAAAGTATTGCGTATCCATAATTTCACCTGGCTCATACCCCTGATGCAAAATTTATTTTATAGCCACCGCCAAGTCTGAGCTGAACAGCAAAATCAATAGACAACAGCAGACACATGGAGATATTGGAATTTTATTGAATGTCCGTACAGAAGAGTCCATCAAAGTGCAGCGAGTCCATGTCTCTCCTGTTGTCTAATTTTTAATTCAGTGTCTATATTTCATACTCTGAAAAGCACAGATAGTAGTGAGCTCACCTCATCCTCGGAGTGTCTGATATCTGATACGTCTGATATGCTTCAGAATCTTGTAGGAGAGAATCTGATCGGGTCGCCAGTGGGATGTTTTTATCAACTGCATATGGTTGGTATGTCTGTATGAACGTACTGTAAGCTATGATTATTCCCAAACAGTACCAGGTTTTCTACTCAGTCTGTATTTCAGGACCAAGGACAGCACTTTCATCAGACTCCTTTAAGGCCTTTTTTATTTTCACTTTCACTGTAAGATATTACGTTTTCAATTCATGCTGCCTGTAAGCATTATTAATTCTTGTGCTTTCTGTGCATGTGGGGTGTAAATGCCTGTAATTTAGAATCACATTATTAGAGACATGCTTACCATGATGAAACAGTTTTGGTAGCTACACTGCTTCCTGCTTCAGCGGACATTTACTACACTGTAGCGCACTCTGCACTTGAAAGCAACACGTCAACCAAAAACAAAGTTGTGAGATTTTGTTCTAGTTGTTGGTCCGTTTCTTTTGTTCCTGAACCAGAACCTGAATTCATATTAATATTGTTAGAATGACCAACTCGTATATATCTTTAAATAAAATGTCCAGAGTATCTTTTTATGGATGACCACTTCTAAGTATTTAGCCATCAATGACCAGGAAAGGGACACGATGAGAGGATGTGAGGAAATACAGCTGAATTAGTTCCGTTTCATCCATGGAAGCCTGGATGAGATGCTCTATACTTCCTTAATTTTTTATCCAGGAAATAGAGTCCATTTCATCAGTTTTTTCATCCTCTCTCTGAGTGCTTCGCTGAACTTTCTCCTACTCTCTTTCTATTCTTTGCGCTTCGCCATCCATTTGATCTGCTGCCTGATTTCTCTCTACTCTGGCCGCTCGAGTGGGCGAGCACCATCCAAGGAGAACCAATCGAGTGAAACGCCTCTTTTAATTTCCCTGCGCTCGATAATCCTGCAGGGCTTGAAAGAGAAAAAATAATAATAATAAATTAAAGGGCGCTCCATCCATTACTTCCATCCTGTATGGTGTTCCATCCTGTATTATTATTTTTTTGGAATCAAATATAATTCATTTTTCAGAATTGCTCCAAAAGGCTGTTCTTTTATTTTTATTAATCTTTTTTTTTTTTTTGCCCCATCGCATTGTTTTAGCGCTTCAAAAAAGACAAATCAAACTTATGAGCATAAAAATCTTCAGGTAATTCTTGTATGCATGTAAAAATTAAAAGTATAGATTGAAAAACAAAATCCCCCAGTGTTTGGAGTAGGCAGATCTAGTCCTGCATCAATGTTTGAGCTCTGAAATAAAACATTAATTGTTTAAAAAATATATATAATAAATTAAGAACAAAAACTCACTCACTCACTCATCGTCTATACCACTTTATCCTGTATACAGGGTCATGGGGGGCTGGAGCCTATCCCTAGAGATTTAGGGCACAAGGTGGGGTACACAGTGTGCCAATCCATTGCAGGGCACACATACACACATTATAGGCAATTTGGGAACGGTAATGAACCTAACCTGCATGTCTTTGGAATGTGGGAGGAAACCGGAGTACACGGAGGAAACCCACCAAGCACGAGGAGAGAACATGCAAACTCACATAGGTGGGTATCGAACCCGGATCCTGGAGGTGCAAGGCGACAGTGCTAACCACTACACCACCGTGACACCCAGAAAGAAAAGTATCGTAATCAAATATAGAAAAAAGGTCAAATATAGCATGAGCTAAACAAGGTAGTTATGTGTACATGAATTCAACTGATTTATATCGTCCAGGAATTAATTTTCTTCCTCTAGACTCAGACTTTCTGTTGCACTGAATTTAAACATTGGAGAGCTAAACATTTCCTAATAAAAACAGCAGACGTGTCGGCAGACGTATCTGCTATGATTTAAAGCTGCATAAGTCTTTCAAACTTGTTAATTTATACTGACCTCCCTTGAAATCCACGCCCACTTCCCCATCTCACGTTCGTAACATTTTGGGTCCTTTTTTCTTTTTTTAACTAAAAAAATAGGGAATATTTTGACTTTATCAGTGTGTAATGAAATGCACATTTGACCTCCCTAACGTTAGACACGTATTTATTCCACATCAGTCACTGAAAAGTGTTTTCCAGCTTCGCTTACTACAGCCGGAGTGCGTTCTGAGAGCAGGCCTGGTCCCTTGGGCAGGCCTCGAGAAAGACAAATGGCTGCAAGTGACATTCAAACCCTCAGCCACGACCTTCCTGTGGCACTACTTTATAGTCGAGAGACTATTTTTTGTCTCCTCAAGGATTCCCGAACATTGTGCTATGCTGTGCTGTGCTGACTGCAAACACTCCTCTGACATCTGGAGTCTGCAAACACACTGAGCGGAGGCTCAATGACGAGCATCGTAAAAAGATACGTGATGGCAATCGGAGAGTGATGCGATTTATTGTTGTATAAAGCCTGACCCTGCATCTAACCTCAGCCTTCAGACGGAATTTCAATTGTGAGACCATTTTAAAACGACAGTGCAGAACAGAATCGTTCATTTGTAGTAATTTACAGTGAAAGGACGCTGAGTGCCCGCTGGCAAAGAGAAAGGGCCAGGCCAAGTGATGCAACACTGACGTTATGTAAATGACAACGAAAAGGCGTGGAGCAAAGAGAAACTGGGAGTCGAGGTACTCCACCAGGATTCGTTTCAGCTCTTTTTATTTGTTCGTATTCCAAACGCCTGATCCTCTCGTGTCCCCCAGTCCTTTCCCATCACATCCCTCTCCAGCTCTGTTCTTTTGTGTCCTTGCTTTTGTCCCCACATTCCTGCCCTCTGCCCCTCTCTTCTATTCTCTCATGATTCATTTCCTGTCCCCTATTCTGCCATGTCCTTTCTGTTCTGTCCCATTCTTCTCTCTTGTTCTCTTACCTGTCCTTACTTCCACCCAGTACCTCTCCTGTCCTCTCTCTCCAGTCCATTTTTGTCTTTTGTTCTGTCCTTTCATCTACTTTCTTTTCTGTCCTCACACTTTGTCCTCATTCCTACCCTTTGGCCAATCTTCTGCTTTCCCGCTTGACATCTATCTCGTCTTTTCTTCCACCCTGTCCTTTCTTGTCCCATTGATGGAGGTGTGGCCTCTTAATCTGACAGTCCCTGAGGAGTGATGGAGGTGTGTCCTTTAAGACTCGGGCGTGCGCTCTGTACAGTCTCTGCCTTTTTCTGAATGAGGGTTGAAACAGAGGTGGCATCTATTCAGTGATGGTCCTTGTAAATGAGTCATGGTTTCTCCATTCTCAGTATCATTGAAGGGAAAGAGGTTCAGTCTATCTTTCAGCCCCAGTGAGGGAGGTGTAGCTTCTCATGTTAGGGTTAAAACTTATGCTTTAAATTGTCCTCATCCTCAAATTATTTCAACGTGTCCCCAGATCTCGATCTAGAACAGGACAGCTCTTAATGGTTGAAGCATTAGCTGCTGTAAATCTTTCATACACCTAATTGTTTATTTATATTCAGATGTGCATCGCCAAACCAGATGGCATCAATTTTCAGGATATGGTTTTTATTTTATTTTTATTTTTTTTCAAAACATGGCTTCATTTTGTGGATCACTGGCCTGTAATATTGAACATATTTAGTTTCATAAAAATCCTGGAGGCCTTTCTTGCCCGTTGATGTCCAGATGGTCACAGGAATGTTGAAAACTCATCCCGAGCTCTTCATTATGAATTGTGTAAAAAGCTCACATAGCTACATGTCTAACCTGAGAGTGTTAAAAAAGGTTGGCAGCTGAATTTTTATTGCGGGATGTGATCCAGGACAGTGCCTTCAGCCTTAACTAACCGCTTCATCTCTCTCTCTCTCTCTCTCTCTCTCTCTCTCTCTCTCTGTCTTCTTCCCAAACCAGGAGGTATGTTCGGCCATCAGGAATGTTCGAGCTCTGATGCAGATGATGAGAATCAGCTGAAATTTTACACAGAGCATCGCATAGGTCGACGCCGCAGTAAAGGTAGCCACGCATTTATTACATGTTCATCACATCTTTCTTTCTCATTCATCATCACTGTTCTGGCCCAGTAGCATTTTACCTAATTATATACAGTATATAATCCATAACCTTTCCTACTTTCATGACATCATCTGCTATTGAGCCTGACTATTTGCAATTTTTTTTTATTAATATTATTTACAAGTCAGCTTTTATAGCGGTTCAGTGAAGTACATGCAGCATTTTGTCACCTTCAGAAACATTTCCCATAAAAAAGAAGAACAAGATTGTATGAGACCGCGAGTGGATATTAAAGTGGCAGGATTTTACATGAAAAAATAAAATAATGGCAGATTGATGTCTCATCAGGAGTGCCTGCTTTTCTCTAAAACACCATAAACATGAGTGTAATAGCGCTGTAGAGTCTCATCATCAAATAATCCTCTCACAAGAACAAAACACTGCAAAATTGTCAGTCTTTCTCATTTTCTAGATTTATTGTACCATTTTCTCAGCTTGTGTTTAGCTGTTTTTTGGGGGGTGTAAACTGTCTCTGTATTTCTAAGAGCTAGCTATATTGTACAGTGTTAATGCAGCATATCAGATGGGATATATATTTTTATCCCAGTCAGATGCGATTTTAAAATAATAATAATAATAATAATAATAATAATAATAATAATATTACAAATCAATCAATAAATAAGTTAATTAATTAAGACAGTTAATTAAAAAACTAAGACTAAAATAAATTGAAAATGTAATATTATAATAAAAAAAAATTAATACTTTAAATTATGCAGGTCGAAATGGATGGCCCTGTGATGGATTGGTACCCTGTCCAGGGTGTACCCCGCCTTGTGCCTTAAGTCTCCTGGGATAGCTCCCGTGACCCTGAATACAGGATTAAGCGGTATAGGTGATGAGAGAGTGAGTGAGTGCAGATAAAGTTTGAAATAAAAAAATGTTTAAAAAAATCCTTATTTCAGTTATTAATAAAAATGAATACATTTCTGTAGCCATTAAGTAAAAAAAAAATAACAATATTTTTTTCAATAATAATAATTTAAAATCATGCTTAACGACATTTTCATTTAAATATTTATAAGTAGATAAAATATTTTATTAATAAGAATCAACACAAGTATTTAAATAAATAATTGAATGATTTTTAGGAATTCTATACTGTATGTGCATCATGATACATATTGTCTTTTGTCGAAATGTCTAAAAAATTGGTATTTATTTATTTATTTATTTATTTTTGGTATAACACCTGAGCTGTGTGCTCCCCTATAAAGACGGTTAAAACCAGAATCTCAGCACAGTGATTGCGAACAAGTCTTATAATCTGACCACCAGCTGCTTTAATGGTCACAGTGCCGCTTGAGTGCACAGAAGTTTATGAGTTCAAATCCCAGGCCACAGTCGAAGTCTCAACTCTGTTGCTGCTTGTATTTAATTCTGAAGCAACAGCAAATGAATGGTTGTTTGTGATTTACTCTGCGTTGCATTGCTACCTTTACATCAGAGTGAATTGTCGAAACTACTGTATGATTCCTGCTTTCTTTTGTTGCTCACGGCAATGTCTGTTTCATAAACACTGTGTTCTTTTTTGTGCGAGATTGTATAGTTCTAAAATAATCATTCGAGATTAAGTGCACAACGCATTGCGCAACTGGATGTTGTCTGGGCTTTCTGTTGTATTGATATCATGCCCAGACAAAGTACAGAAGGGAAGGGAATTGATTTCAACACATGAAAATTATATCCCGAGGTGTACCGGCGTTCATACACAAAGAGAGATGTGAAAACGCCGACCAGCGTCCTGACATCGGGGATGTAACTGAATACAGATACGTTATTCGGAATGAATAGATAGTGTGTTCTAAACAAATATGAAATACACTATAAGATACAAGAACATGAATATGAGACACTTATAGGAGAGGTATTGTTATTTTTATGGGTATGTAGGAGCAGAAATATGAGGCTCAAGGGACAAACAAAAAGCATGTGAAAAATAATGATAAAATTATCCGCCTGAGTACAACTGTTAGAGCCAGAATACCAGCCACGCTGCCAGTCCTACTGCTGTTTCTTAGTGTTATTGGTGGTGGTTGTTTGTTTGCTGTTTTTTTTTTCCCCAGAGGCATAGTTTTGTTTTGATCACGCCCAATTTTAGTTTACATCCCAAATCTAGATAGAGCTATTCAGAGCACAAATGCAGATGATTATTATTATTATTATTATTATTATTATTATTATTATTATTATTATTATTATTATTATTATTATTATTATTATATCTTAATATATTAAAAATAAAACTATTCCTTCATTATGTTTTAAATATGTGTTGTATAAACACTAGAGCTAAGGGCAAAGCTGTACTATTCATGAGTGTTTGTTATACTGCATTACATCATCAGTAAACATATTCCGTATTATAAAGCTTTATGTAATATCATGTGTGTAATGTCTAAGTTAGAACATTTACACAGAGATAAGAGGGCACAACTTTAAATAGGGTTTCAATGCATTACAAAGACATTGCAAAGTTATACAGTACATGGTAAGCTGTTTTATAGACTTACTAGGACTGTCATTATAAGGCAAATGGATTTCTAATCCACTGTGATCTAAAGTACAAACAAAGTATAATATTTCACACGGATAACCCGAGTAAATACAACATTTGCTTTCGAAATGATGATTCTCATTTATTAAGGAAAAAAAGGTGTGAAAATTTAAATGCCCCCCAAATCCCCCCCAAATCCTACCCTCTTGCTAAATCAGGAATGAACTGTGAATAACCTTCTTTTATTTTCCTTTGTGTAATATTAAATTCCTTTGTGTAATATTTATTTATAAATAAATAAATACATAAACACATAAACACATAAATACATAAATACATAAATATATAAATAAAAATGGGAAAAAAGGGAACCGGGGCAAATATTTTTTCACATCACTTTGTAAATGTGAAGATCAATGATGGAATTTGACCAGAAGAGAGACAGGAATTTACTCAACCCAAACCTGATATTTTACCAGTAAATGATAATAATAAAATTAATAAATAAGTAAATAAATAAATAAAGCAGCAGAAGGCTGGAATGATTTATTACGGCAGAGAAATATTTAATTACTTTAATGATGAATACTTTCTAACTCATTGATAACAGCTGTCAATAGAGCGGATGCAAATATCGGCTTCTGTGCACGCTGATTATTTATGAAGTATTTCTTTATTTACTTCAAATTAACCAGTGACATGAGCAATGATGAGGAAGAGAATGATTGATTCATGGTTCGATTGAAAAAAAAAAACTGCTGGAATCTCGGTGGGGAAAAATTGTTAATAAATCGACAGTAGAAACATATCCTTCCTTCCATCCTTCCTTCCTTCCTTCCTTCCTTCCTTCCTTCCTTCCTTCCTTCCTGTGTAGTCGTATGCCAGTTATGGCTATTTTTAATACACACTCTTTTTTTAGCACCTGTCTTTAGCATTTCATATCAGGATTAATCTTAAAGATAAAACCAGCTGAAGTTAACATCAAGATTTCATTCCAGATCATTAAAAAAATATATACATTCTGTGAATCTTGCCTTCATGCTGCGTTCTTAAGTCGTTTATGACATGTTCATAGCATTCATAAAGAATACGTAATAAGCTCTGGCTCATGTATAGGAGTGCATTAATAGCAAACAGATATTTTAATATAGCTAATTCTGTCGTTATATGCATGTATTTATGTTTTATACAATTGTGTTATTTTATTGTATTTATACAGTACAAACATTATAAAAACATTATGTATGCCATATACATGCTGTTAAATACAGTACATCCATAAACAGATGTATATTATATGGCATTATGTAACAGAACACTACAAAGTCATACTGTATATTGATGGTTTATAACATGTCCTACATGTATGCATATGTAAGTATGTATGTATTTATAACTACTTGATCATGACTGATCATACAGCCTTACTATGGACATTATAAAGCATTGTGTATGCTAAACATGTTTAAAATGCATTACAAAATCTGACGTTACAACGTCTATTTTTAGGATGTTTAGAAGTGTTGTAACTATAATGAATTATTATAATCATTATAATTAGCATTAGCATGTGATTAGAGTGGAATATCAGTGATAATACAGACAAAGCATAATAAGGCATAACATGTATTAAATGCATTGAAAATGGATTATGTAAGCTTACTGTATATTAGGAAGTCCTTTATTCAGGCTTTATAAAGTGTTACACAACAGTTAGTTCTGACCGAGTAATCTGATTGGACGAGAGGACCTCCATGAAAGGTGATATTAAAGCATAATAGCACATTGACATTTAACTTATAACATTTAACATATAATAACATATATTAACATATATTAATTGGCGTCAAAGGGGTTATAACAATGTCTAATTTCACTACTGTGTGTCTCAGCATGGGTGAGAGTAGGTGCGTACGGACCGCAGTCCCGAAGAGAGAGCAGCTGCCTGACAAACCCACATTCACAACTAGACGCAGAAGCACTTTCCGCAACAACACACATCTGATAATGTTATGTCATCTTAAACAACACTCTGTCTCATTAATAATTGTTTCAAAGTCGTTCTGAAGTGTCGTTCTGTTCACCTCCAACACGAGCGACAATGGTTCTAACACAAGGTTGAATCCCAAATCCCTCTCTAACCCCGATCAAGGGCAATACTTGGTATGTGGACAAGGGATTGTACACCCTACATAGCGCGCTAGCTTTCATTTTAATGCTGTTTGGGATTCAACCCCGGACCCTGGGAGTTAATGGGACTGATGATCTAAAGTAGAATAAGTGGAAATTGTAACGACGCGGGTCGCGCGAGAGGCAGAGCCGTGCTTAAACTGTTCAGAACAGGCAGATCCGCAAGTTGTTACCACGCGGAGTTCTGAACAGGCAAAAGCACGGCCATTTATACACTCGGTTGCTAGGCAACGCCGCCGTCAGGCAATCAGCCTGAACGAGCCGCACCTGACGCCGGGTTTATTTAAGGGTCCTGATACCGGCGCACTTCGTGCGATCATTTAGGTAGCACCGGT
>QMIH01002962.1:18253-31127 GCA_003987875.1 Clarias batrachus
AATTAGTAATTGCTGTGTAACATGGCAAGTACCTCTGGCTTAAATTTTGGGCCAACCTTTGAAATTTTTTTTTTTCTTTTTTTAAGTTTGTTTTTTATTTAAAATTTTAAATGAATCCCAACAAATCAACAAACCAAAAAAAAAGAGTTAAGTCATAATGAAAGCACACATTTGAAGAGCGGTAAGAGTTTATTCTCCATGTACATGTATTAAACTCATAAGAGCAGACTAATCTGTTCAGACCTAAAAGTGGTCATTAATATTGTAAACAAAACAGCAGCACTGTACATTGTTTTAGTTATAGGCATTACTCTTAAAAAAGGAAATTTTGTGAAACAGTACATTTACAGGTGTAGTCAAATTCCCCTAACTTTAGTTTCTTAGTAACTTCAGGCGACTCCTGGCTCCTGTGTTAGTACTTGTCCCTATCATCACCCTGTTCATGTAAAAAAACAGCCTCATGTAGATGTACAAGTTCAAGTGACACACCTCATTGAAATGACATTCTGTCCCTCATTTTTTAGTCATGTGTTCGGAAAACTTCTAGAAAGCGTAGAAAAAATGCGTAGAAAAGTTTAGCTGGGCATCGGACACATGTCCTATTTGTTAAGTGGACATCTGACATATGCATCTATTTGTTATAGTCGGAAGCATTTTTTCTAATTTCGCTTCATGTCGGTAGTAACAGAATGGTTTCATTGTCAATTTCTTTAGAGCTAAGTATAACATCGTTAAATTTTGCCACAGCTCGATATTGAAAGGTTGTCATGTCATTAAAATCCATTATGGCCTCATGTCAAAATTCATTGTAGAGTCATTTTCATGTCCTTACAAATTTGTTTAAATTATTAATGGCTCAATGTGGGGTTGCTACACTTTTTTTTTTTCTTTTTTTTTTTTTTTTTACCAATTTGATACCGACTGCAATGACCTCAGAGCTGATTTAAAATTCAGTGGAGTGGAATGGGGGTATAACCTTTACTCAGTGGTGGATAGTAACAGAGTAAATGTAATCAATTCATCTTCATAAGCACATTTTTTTTTCAATTATCTATACTTTTCTTTTGTATTTCCATTTAAACTAACATGTCCTACTCTTATACATTTCGCAACATCTTAACCTGAGATATAACGAGTTCTTCTTTGTCGTATCCACTCCTAAATGTCCCAGCAACAAGTTATGATGAACCGCTTACAATAATGATAATGATAAGTTGATTCAAATGATAATCCCAATGATAATTTGGGATCAGCAATTGTGTCACTTTCTGTTTTGGCTGAATGTTCTGCATCACTCAGTTTAACTTATCTGGGCTAAACACAAAAACGGGGTTGGAACGTTTAACATCAGGCTGAATTGCCTCACACTCCCCCTCACTTGGTCAAAGGCATGCATTAGGGTTTTCAAGGGAAAATCCTCAGAACAAAAAACCCTTGACCCTCACTGCTTCCCTGGCACCAATCCAGTCAACCATCCACCCACCATCCCACCAACTGACTGACTGACTGACTGACTGACTAACTAACTTCTTTTTCAGTTGATTTAAGAGGCCTGAACATAACATAAATAACAGAGTGTAATGTCCATGGTATTTATCAGATGAAGGAAATTTCATGCTGTACAGTATGTTAACACACAAGAGCAAAACTGCTAACTATACTATATCTCAAGGAATTCACTATACAGTAGCTCGGTTAAAAAAGTAATAAAATGTTGCATTTCTGAGCCATGATGAAATCATTACCCAGTGAGGTTGTTTACAGTAGATAGAGTAGATAGACAGTCTACATCATTCATGTATGTAGGGAATTTGGCCAAAGAAGTTGTCACACTTGTCAGACAAATTAGGAATTAATGGACCAAAAGAAAGATATAAATATATATTTTTAAAGTGAACTATTCATTTTAAATGATGGAGGAAATCCAAAATGGAACAGGAGATCTCTCAGTGACTCATACAGTGTCAGGAGTCAGTTAAGTTCATCCAGTGAATACCTCAGGTGAAGAACAGTCACAGTGGACCCCAGGAAAACTGATAGACTGATCGCTAACAGCATTGTAAAGTTAATTTGACCTGTTAATTCCATCGATTTGCTGCATGTATCTAATAAACACAGATTATTACTATTATAAGATCAGCAATACTGAGCTTCTGGAAAAATGACCAGTAAGAGTCCTGGCTCACTTCAATCCTCGGGGCTTTATGTAGAAGACTAAATCTCTTTTTCAGCTTGTTAGACGATAAAGAGTTGTTCATTTTCAAATGGTTTATCTGCATGCCTCTGTAATTTCCTTTAAAATCTGAACAAATATAGTAGAGGTAAGCCAATTGTTTTTGCGCTAGTACTCATTTTCTTTAATATAACATTAAAGCTAGCAGCAGCAGAATATTTATTGTGTATGTGCTTTAAAGTGATCATTACAGCAACGGGCCTCAGGAGAGAGAGATAGCTAAGTCACTGGTAGCTCTTCAGCAGTAAAGTGCTTCTGTACTCCAAACCAATGCACCATCAGTAAAGTCGGCTGGAGCTGGTACTCACCTGAAATTTTATCCATTCCCATTAGCTGTTAGTATGTAGTGTTCAAAGCTTATCAGCTGAACGCGCTCATATCATAAAATGTGAGATGATTAACATCAAATTATGAACTACCATTCAGTGGACTTGGGTAAATACAATCTATTATTCATGTACTGTAGCTGATGAAGATAGAAGGATTAAGAGGTAGAGTGGAGTTTTCCTTTAACCAACAGAGAAACAATCCAGTGTCTCAGATCTCACCTGCATGTTAACTGCTCATGAAAATGTTCATCAATCAGACAAATTAAACATTAACGCCTGTTCAGTATATAAATTAACCAAGTGTCTAATCACAAAAAATAATAATCAAACATTAGAGCTGTAATAAATCACTGCTTTTCTTTTGTAAGATGCAGTAAGTACTTTTCTGCTTGATTAATGGACAATGGGCATCATCCATGGCACACACATAAAAAGAATATATATTTATTATATATATATGTTTACTTATAACATTATTTGAGTGTACACTTTTTTTTTTTTTTTTTAGATTCTTTGTTATATGCAGCATTTGATCACTTTATTAACATGGCAAACCCATGTTTTACACAATCCTTAGGGGTACATGTGGCAAACTGACAGGTGGCACTGATGCTTTCACAAACTTCCATCCACTCAAGAATAGGGCAGAATTGTACTTTGTTTCTTAACATTTTACTCCCCCTTCTGCAAGCAAAATTATCATCCTACCTTTAGTTTCACTTTCTTTTCAATGTCATTTTGATCAGATTATGACAGTCCTATACAGCTCTATTATAGGGAATTGAAACAGTTGTGATTACAGCTTTCACAATAACTGTGGTTGATTTCAACATAAAAATAACCAGGTTAATATTAAAATAAGATATTAAGATGTAAAATAACATTTTTTTTTTAAAACCTCCAATGCAATATTAAAACTTCTAAAAAAGCATGTCTTTCATGTCAGGGTCAAACACTGTGTGCGATAGACAGCTTTGAGCTGTCACTACTGGATCCCACAAAAATCTCTCGTACAGGGGGTGGAGCAAATGAGATTTAATGGCTGAATCCAAACCTGTATGCTAAATGACTAATTACTGTGCTCTAATACACACTAATGGCATGCAATCATGACAAGTCACTGACAGTATCTGACAGTTCAGCATGACTTTAGCACAGTTCTAGTCCTAGGTCATCCATAGGTCCATCATAACATTTCATAATTAATGAAATTAATGGTTAGTTTATAGGCGATTTAAAGCATTTGATGTCACAGGGTCAAGAATTCCAATTCAGGACATGTTGACAATTTTTAAGAAAAAGCTTCAGAACTGTGTGAAAACCCCTAACATTCAGTTCAGTGATTGAGTTATAATGACCACAGTGCGTCCGTTATAATAATATTTATTCACCCACTCAAGAATCACATAACCCATCTTAAGTCAGTGGGCAGTGGTGGCTCAGAGGGCTAAGGCACTGAGTTACTGATCGGAGGGTTGCTGGTTCGATTCCCAGCTCAGCCAGGTTGCCATTGTTGAGCCCTTGAGCGAGGCCCTTAACCCTGTCTGCTCCGGGGGCGCTGTACCATGGCTGACCCCAGTTACGCTGGCTGTAATGTATATGTGACAAATAAAGGCTAAAAAAAAAGGCCAGTGCCTTACAGTACTGTACATGGTGCCTATGTACTGTATGTGTGGCTGCTGTAACGGGTTAATGGGTTTTTATGGATTTACAGATCCCAATCCTAAAACACATAACTGTGACCTGGTAATATGATAATCCCATGCATATAACAACATAAAAACTGAGGTCAGTCCTGATTACCATAAGAGCATGAAATTAGAAATCATCTTTATTTAAATACAGTACTGTAAAAAAAAGAAAAAAAACTTAAGTTTAGTTATGCTAACACAGGGCTTCTGAGGGGGTGAATGAAATAGAAGGTTGTGAAAGTGCTTGTGACACGCACTGGAAGACCTTCTCGTTTGGAGATTATTAATTAGGAAACTCAAAAGAAAACAACAGAAAACTGAAAACACAAAAATAAAACAGAGCTCCACCG
This sequence comes from Clarias batrachus, assembly GCA_003987875.1. NCBI lineage: Eukaryota > Metazoa > Chordata > Actinopteri > Siluriformes > Clariidae > Clarias > Clarias batrachus. The sequence continues at coordinate 22,857 of QMIH01002962.1, forward strand.
TCTATGCAAGAATGGACAGGGCTATAAAAACTACAAATAAAAAACTCTTATGCGCAGTTCTGCCCCTCATGAAACCCGCATCATCACAGTTATTATTGCTTTTTTTTTTTTCTTTTAAACTGCAGAGATTGATCAGGAGCTCATATCTTGTAGTATTGTGGAGTCAATCACTATCAGCCAGGGCCTTAAGTCTGTCACCAACCACTTGGTTCTGTGTCTTGAGCCTCCAAATTGCAAATCACAAACATCTCAATTGTCTTGCTCAATTAAAGCCTGCTCACCTTCTATAACACCTCTATAACCTCCATAATCCCTACCTTTCCCTCCCTTTCTTTTTAAACCACTATTGTTAGAACATACAGTACAGTCCCTTGAAATGACCTGGTTTAGGTTCTGGTGTTCTTAACAACTATCACCATATCTTTGAAACCAACATTGTTGTCTGCATATAAAGTTGTCCAGTTGTTTTGCCAGATGACCTCTATGCCACAAGCCTCCAATCTTATCTGGTCCATGGAACAGCGCAGAGGATGGATCCAGGCTATGGGAAGCCAACCCAATCCTCCCCCATGGTAAGTGAGAAGCCTAAAACTGAACCAAAACAGGCCTACCATTCTATCAATAATATAACATCTCGTGGTGCAGCTCTCCATACCGCACCACACCGCATAACAATAATAATGAAAGAAATCAATTTAAGAATTAAGAAAAATGATTTTCTTATAAAGATCTTGAACGCTCAGCTAAGAAAATTAGTCACTTTAGGAAAAAAAAGTATTTTTCACCTTCATCTACAGTAGATGTAATCTGAGATTTAAAGTAAGGTTTAGGTCCAGAGTCAGCATTTTGTATTTGAGTATAAAGTACAGTATGTTCTGAATACATCTGTTTGTGTACAATATGTCTAGTCTTGGTGTACAGGTTGGTGAGAGGGTGAGCTAGTGATATGAGTGAGATGGGGTAAAGTGACTGCTTTTTTTTCACTTATACATTTATAACATTTACATGAACTTATTTACTTTGTTTTTTTTGTTTCTTTATTTAAGCACTTTCTGTTCTGTTGGACATGGACATGCATCAGCACATCACTCCCCCTAGACAACTTAGCATTTGGCATCCACTTCATCTATCCAGTTGATGTAAAAGTCAGACGTGCTTGAACATGCTGGATGGTGACAGGCAAAAAGCATTTAAATCATTATTTCCAACACCACTATGAAAGAGGGTTTTTTTTTAGTTCTCTCCTAGTCCAAGTTAAACATGCCATCGTCTACATTCCACCCACCATTTAAACCACATTCTTTCCATCCTGTTATCAGCTTATAACACCATTGAAAAGCGACGTGGTGTAAAACGTTGGTTGTTTTCCCGTAACAGCCTCTTACTAAAACATTTGTTTTTTTTTTCTTTTATTAAAAAATAACACATTCGAATATAATAGTGAGGTGGTATAATTGAAATATACATCAAACAGCATGTCTTATGTGAAATACAATCGTGTCATGTTTACAAATTCATACCTGATTACTTGAACATCGAACAGTCCATGTAACATGTCGATAGCACCAATTGAAAAGGTTGTCTTAATGAGTATACAAATAAAATAGCAAGTAATATATACAGTACAACGTATGAGCTTGTGATAATGATGATATCACTCCTACTGCTACTAACTACTGTATAATTGATGTGGCACAGTGGTCCAGGGCTTTACAGAAGCTCTTAATGTCAGTCATAAAAGCAAGAAAGGTAAGAAAGTTTTACAGTAAATTAAATAAATTCTTTTTTTTTTTTTTTTCAATCAGATTGACTAGTGACTGTGGTAGCTGTTATAAAAAATGTGCAACGTGTATGACTATACTCCCTGGTCTGTGGTAGTGTGTCATGAATTTGATATTTTACAGTTTGCGTATTACTTAGCCACATGAATTTAAACTTGGCTATAAATTCAAGCCATAGAATTGTATTGCCAAGAAGAGGGGATTTTTAGTTCTCTCTTAGTTCGAGTAAAACATGCCGTCGTCTACAAACCGCCCGCCATTTAAACCACATTTTCCCTGTCCTTTTATCAGTGAAAACTGATGTGGTGTAAGGAGTTGATTGTTTTCCCATAACAGCCTTTTGCCAAAACATTTATTTATTATAGAATAACACATTAGAATATAATAGTGAGGTGGTACAATTTAAATATACATCAAACGGTATATCTTAAATTAAATGAAATCACATCATGTTTACAAAGTCATGCCTGATTACTTGAATTTTGAACACCCCATGTAACATTTTGATAGCAACAATTAAAAATGTTGTCTTAATGAATATACAAATAAAATAATATAATAATATTACTTATAGCTTGTGATAATGATGATACCACTCCTACTACTAACTAATATTAACTATACTTCCTGGTCTGCTCATAGGTGTCTGAGCAGAAAGTGAGCTGGGTGGATTGTGTCCATGAGGATAATTCGTAAATCCATCTATAAATCAACAAATCTGCAAGAAATAAACAGATCACAGTGAAAACATTTTAAACGTATATTTAAATGCAATTAAAAATTATGTCAAGGTCACATTTTTCTGAAAGAAATGTATTTAAAATTTTAAAAATAAAACAAAATGTACATATAAAGCTTCGCCAGCTTGACATCTTTGAAAAGGTGATAGATAGATAGATAGATAGATAGATAGATAGATAGATAGATAGATAGATAGATAGATAGATAGATAGATAGATAGATAGACCTTTATTAATCTAAAAGGGAAATTGTATACAACATTTAAGTGAACAAGAATTGCAATAAAAAAAGACAATTAATGTAGATTGGCTCTGACACCACTGTACAGCTGCGAAGATTTCATGAGAAATAAAAAGTTCAGGACCTATGATGAAATCCTTACTTAGCAGAGTGCTATGTCAGAGCAAATATTCAACACGGCCAGTTTGCAGCAGACAGCTGTTTTAGAGTCACACATTGTATTCAATCCAATTTTAATACATTTAGAAGCCATAGATCAAATGGAAGGAATAATTATGGTTATTGTTGTTATGGCTATATTTTATTATTGATGAAGTTGAAATTGCTGTGAAATTCGATTAGATGTGTTTCCTACAATAGAAGAAAGCTCTCTCAGTGGCTCAGTTGGTTAGGTGATCACTCACAAATGAAAACGGTAACAGCATCAATGAAAGCAATGTGAAACTTCATTTTAAATGAAAGAAACACACATTCTACTTATTACTCCAATATATATATATTATGTGACATCTAAACCCAAGCCATGAAATGTTTGTGTTTTATCCAATCCTAAACATCTCACCATCACATGATGATACACCACCTGCAACATTGTTTCCTGAAACGTTTCAGGAATCAGCAAGTGTGTCATTTCCTGTATTAACTTCCTGCATCACTAAATTTCTCTTGTCATTGTACCAACAGGGTGAATGATGCAGCGTAATGCTGAATTCTTTCACACTCTCACTTATTTGTCCAAAGACACGAATTAGGGTTTTCAAAAGGAAATCGTCAGGAACCCCCCCACCCCCACCCTCACTGTTTCCCTGACAACCAACACAGTTGTATACTAGCCAGCTAGTGTGGGTCACATCCTCAGTGATTTGAGTAGCAGTGCACAGGCTTGTTGTTTAAACTGATATACCGTACTGTTTGAACCTTATCTTTCTACATCTATATTTCCAAGGCACAGTTCCTCAAAAACAAGCTTTGAGTAAGTGATCTTTAAGACAAACAAAATGCACTTGGAGTTTCTTATGTATATGGAGAACTTATTTTTGGCACAGTTCCTCCAAATAAGCTACCGAAGCAAGTAAGCTTGAAAAAGACTTGTGTACTTCAGGAAGATGCACATTTGTAATTGGATAAAAGGGCTTTTATAAACAACCATTATTCATGGCACATTTCCTTTAAACAGAGTGCTGGAGCAAGTGAGCTTGGTGTAATTAGGGAAGATCCGGTAGTAGTAGCTTGTGTTTGTTTTAAAAGATCTGCGACTGTTTTACCAAAGGGGCAACTGACTGAAGCTGTTGTTACACACATACTGTTACGTGGTGCGGTATGGAGCGCCACACCACGTGATGTTTTTTTATTGATAAGAGCCCTTATGCTGGGCCATAGAGAGGGTGAACGAAATAGGAGTGTGTGAGAGTGCTTGTGATACGCATGGGAAGAGCTTCCCATTTGGAGATAGCGTGGGATTATTAATTAAGAAACTTAAAAGGAAACAGTGTAAACACAAAAATAAACAGAGTTCTGCCATCTATGCGAGAACGGACGGGGCTCTGGAAAATAAAACAAAACTTTTATCCTCTCGGGGCCTACGCCCTTACTGAGGTGTTATGGGAGAGAGAGAGAGAGGGGGGTTTGTGTTTTATGCACAACTGATCGTGCACGGTGAACTGATGCGTGCCATTTTTTACTTATTCTCTCTCTTGCTTTCACAGACATCTTAAACCGACAGAGGCTGGGGCTTTGCCTGTGTCTCTGAACAGCACACTACCTGTCTGTCTTTTATTTATTTTCTTTCTTTCTTTTTTTTTCTTTCTTTCTCTTTGGCTTTAGCCCTGATACCTTACCAGTGCTACCTAAATGATCGCACAAAGTGCGCCGGTATCAAGACCCTTAAATAGACACGCCTTCAGGTGCGGCTCGTTCAGTCTGATTGCTTGACGGCGGCGTTGCCTGACAACTGCGCGTATAAATGGCCGCGCCTTTTCCTGCTCAGAACTGCTGAGTGGTAGCAACCTGCAGAACCGCCCGTTCTGAGCAGTTTATGCGCGGTTCTGCCCCTCGCGCGACCCAGCCCCTCGCGCGACCCACATCGTTACACATATTTTCTGGGAAATATAAGTTTGTTACATGTTATAAATTTCTGTTCATTTATGTTTAAATGTTTTTGGGTTGCGTCAGGCCAAAGGTTTAACGTACAAAGTTTTACAACTTTTAAGACCAAAAGGCCATTAAAGTCCTAGAAGCGCTTTGTGGGAATCAGTTTTATCAAGAGCCAAGATATTTTATCCAAATGTTTCTAATACTATAATATATATATATTTATTTTGTTGCAAACACTCAAATGTATCGGAGACGTGTGGGAGTAAAGAGTGAAGAAAGCAGTTTAAACTTAATTGGTGCATGTTAAAGCCCAATGAAAAAAATAGACATTTTAAATTGTTTGTGCTTTTGATTTTGTGCTGCCATCTAAAGCAAATCTAATTGAAACAACATGTTAGATATGCATCGAACTACCAAAACCAGGCATGAACAAGACATTAACTAGTTGATATAACAAGGGAGACTTTTGTTGAAGAGCTTTACTGACACTGAATGAACAGGAATAGATTTGATTAGTCTAACACAATACCAACATTTTGATTCAATTAGTTGCAAAGAAGTTACCTTGACATATTAAAACCATGTTTAATCTACAAATGTACATTGTATTCATATAACATTCAAAACAGCTCCAGTTTACTTGATTTGATTAGATGCGTGATGGGTGCTACGATTCAATAACATTTTTTTAACAATTTTTTTTTTTTTTTTTTTTGTCTCATTATGTGTTTTCATACCACTTGGACTTCCACGTCTTATAGTTTGATGTCCTCTTGGTGTTTTTTTTTTTTTTTTTTTTTTTGGAGCGCACCGTCCTCCATCAGCATGTCAACACTTTCTTTGTGTTAACAAGAGAATGACTGACATGATATCAGCTGGGCTGCTTGTGGCAGCAGACTTTGTGAAAATTCGTATTTGTGTCATTTCAAAACCTTTGGCCACAGCTGTGTTTAAAGCTCACGAGCTTTGTGCTCTCATATCATGGAATGTGATACCATAAGACCATAAGTCAGACAGCTTTAACACATTGAGAATTAAAGGACCATAAGGAAGGTATAATTATCGTTTTTGCTGTTACACGTTACTCTGGCATTACTGCATTATCAAGGGCAGTCACAGTGGAGGCCATTAAAATGGATGCGATGATCCATCGTAGCATTTTAACGTTTATTATAATTTCAGGTTAAATGTAAAACAATTACAAGTCCTAGATGAAACGCAAGAGCCAACCATGTCAGTGTTCACTCAACTGCATGGTGTATTTGAGCATGTGTGTGTGTGTATGAGCAGAGACAAAATATCTCCATGATGATAAAAATATGTAACTATTTTGAGCGTCAGTTTCATTTGTTCTTATTGAGTGGAAATGAAACTACCTGTCAGGCTACTTTGTTGGTGCCACAGAATGTTGCTACTATTGGTTCAGTGCAACTGTTTACAAGACTGAGCAGCTAAAAAGGACCAAAGTTCTGACTCACTTTACTACCCAACAAGAATGTACTCGTTCTTCAACATGTAAGCTAACATCAGCTAGAAGCAGCAAAATATTTCATTGTGTATGCATTTTAAATTGGTCTATCATTACCAAGATGATGTCATGTTCCCCTTGAAAGAGGTAGCTAAGTCAGTGGTATCTGTTGTGTGGTAATGTGTTACTGCACTGCCATCTAACACACCAACAACAACACAACAGGCTGGAGCTACTGCTCACCTGAAGTTTGATCCATTTCTATTAGTTAGCTAGCTGTGCTAGCTGAATTAGCTTATTAGCTGAATGCTCTCACATCACCTGCATGTTCCCTGCTCACGATAATGTTTAATAGTCAGACTCATTTAATGACCTTATGTTAACAAATCCCATGAACATCCTCCATTAACAGAGCCCATTAGATATTACAGGCTTTTCACTGTAGAGATTAAGCAAGTGTCTAAGTATCATAAAATAATAATAATAACCATTAAAGGCATAATAAATCATAGTGATTTTCTTTAGTAAGATACAGTAAGTACTTTTCTGCTTAGCACTTGGAGGAAGCACTCCATTTCCTCTCATGTCTAATGAGCATTTCGTATTTCCTTTACAGAAATGCAAGCGGTAGACAGGAAGGAAATTAGCTCATGGGTCCATGGGCTTTCCAACATGTGTTGCTCAAAATATTACAATGTGGACCAGGATAAAGAATATCAAACCAGCACCAGTTGGAATTTTTAGGCATTTAGAATCAATCGATCAAACGGAAGGGAGAATTATGGGTATTGCTGTAACAGCTATATGTTATTGTTGCTAAAGGTGAAATTGTGCTGAGATTACAGTAGATTTGTTTTTCCGACAATTGAGTAAAACTTGATGGAACAGGAGATCTCTCAGTGTGGCTCGCACTGTGTTAGGAGTCGGTTATGCTCAGAGTAAGAGCTGTCACAAATACTGTAACAGTAAGGACAATAAGGACACATCCTACTGTTAGTCCAATACATTATAAACCTGAGCCATGAGAAAGTGTTGTGTTGCATCTGGTTTTAAAGGTCCCACCATCAGGTTATGATTAACTGCCTATCAAAAATGCTTCAGTACAGCCTATGTGTACTTATCACAAACATTTTAGGCTGAATTGCCTCACACTTACACCCACAGGCCAATGTCATGTATTACGGTTTCCAAGGGGAAATCCTCATGAAGTCCCCCTCACCCTCACTGATTCCCTGAAACCAAGTTAACCAACTCAGTCACTGACTATATAAAATAACTAAATCACCATTTTCAGAAAATTAAAACATCTGATGATTTAAAAGGTCTGTACACAATATAAATTACAGATGGTGGTGTCCATGGCGTTTACCTGAGGAATGAGACTGCACACTGTATGTAAACACACAAGGGCAAAGCAGCTAAATGTAGCACAAAGGATTTCCTGTGGCCAAGGTTGAGATTAGAAATAAAATGTTGAATTCCTGAGCCGTGATGAAATCGTTACACAGTAGAGTTGTTTATCTGTGAGATGAAACACTGAGCTCATCAGGTTACATAATTCATGCACGCAGGGAATTTGGCCAAAGCAGCCCGAGGTCTTCATCACATTGAGAATCAATGGAACGAAGTTTAAAATCTTAATTTCAAATGATGGAGGAAATCTCAATGGAACAGCAGATATCTCAGTGGCTCATACACTATGTGAGTTAAGCTTATCCAGTGAGTACCTCAGCTGAAGAGCCGCCACAGTGGAGACCAGTGAAACAGAGAGGAAGATCAATAACAGCGCTTTGACGTTTCTTATTTGAGCTTAAAAATTAAACAAATACAAGTTCTTAATGAAAATACATGTCAGTGTAAGTTATCTGGGGTGCTTGTGTGTGTGTGTGTGTGTGTGTGTGTGCGTGTGCGTGTGCGTGTGTGTGTGCGTGCGTGTGTGTGTGTGTG
>QMIH01002964.1:5877-23349 GCA_003987875.1 Clarias batrachus
CCTCCTCGACTGCTGGCGCAACAGCGGCCTCCTCGACTGCTGGCGCAACAGCGGCCTCCTCGACTGCTGGCGCAACAGCGGCCTCCTCGACTGCTGGCGCAACAGCGGCCTCCTCGACTGCTGGCGCAACAGCGGCCTCCTCGACTGCTGGCGCAACAGCGGCCTCCTCGACTGCTGGCGCAACAGCGGCCTCCTCGACTGCTGGCGCAACAGCGGCCTCCTCGACTGCTGGCGCAACAGCGGCCTCCTCGACTGCTGGCGCAACAGCGGCCTCCTCGACTGCTGGCGCAACAGCGGCCTCCTCGACTGCTGGCGCAACAGCGGCCTCCTCGACTGCTGGCGCAACAGCGGCCTCCTCGACTGCTGGCGCAACAGCGGCCTCCTCGACTGCTGGGGCATCAGCGCACTCCTTGACTGCTGGGGCATCAGCGCACTCCTCGACTGCTGGGGCAACACCAGCTTCTGGGGTGACTGGTACCTCCTCAACTACTGGTGTTTCTTCTACAATGGCAACCAGTGCTTCTTCAGCTACAGGCTCATCTGACTTTTCTAGCTCAACTTCAACTGGCTCAACCACAACTGAAGAAGCAACCAATTCTGTATGATCCTGGGTTGCTGCAAAACAAAATGAGAAGCTGAGTTTGTACTGTCAAAGAGTGTAATCTTGTTTATCCAATTTTAATAACTGTTCCGCTATTAACTTTGAAATGTCAATACAGTATCTAGTAGCAACCACTTTGTTTGGGTGACATTGGGAGGATCAACCTATCTTCATTATGGKGAGTATACTGCTTATCCTGTGCAAGACGATGGGAAGCCTGGAGCTTTTCCCAGGGAACTTGGGGCACAAGGCAAGAGTACATTCTGGATGGAGGACCAAAGCATCAAGGGCACAAGTGCGCACACATAAACACCTAATAGTACACTATGGGCAATTTAGATACACCAGTCATACTACACCATGTCTTTGAACTTTGTTTTGAAACCCACCAAACATGTGTTGACCACGCAAACTCCATGCAAATAGATTGGCAGCGCGTTTCAACCCCCCAACTCTAGAGGACTGAGGCAACAGTGCTAACAACTAAGCCACTGCACTACCTCTTGAATGACCAAAAAAAAGAAAAACCAACAATGTGTCTCAGTAAGGTTCTGGGCCATGACAAGCGGTCTAAACAGCTTCAAGTGTGTCTTGGCAATGGGTTCTGGAAACCATGTTTCTGGAAGTGGTGATTAACATTTCCAAAAAAATATTTCCTTTGGCTGGTGGTTTTAATGGTCTTGGTTGAGAGCACTGTGAAACACTTCACTCCAAAACCTGCCAATTTGGGTTGAGATCTGGTGAGTCTAAAGGCCATTACATACAATCTACATCATCTGCATCCTCATTACACCATTTCTTGTCCTTTCAACGGTCATCCTGATCACAGACTAGAGAAGCCATTTAAACTTTTAACAACCAAGGAAACAAATGGAACCAAGCCTAGATGTCAAAACAAATTAAATTACATTTATGGCATTTGGCAGAAGCCCTTATCCTGGACAACTTACATTTATCTCATTATACATTTTAGCAGAAGAGGGTTGATGGCCTGCCTCATGGGCCCAACAGTGGCAGCTTGATAGTACTGAGGTCTGGTCAGAAGTCCAACATCCTAACCACACTGAGCTTCCCCTTGTACATAAATAAATCAATACATAAACACATACATCAACCTGCCCCCCATAACTTGGGCACTTGTTYGTTCTTAAATTTGTGTCAGTGCCTGCAGATGATCACTAAATTACTAAAAATAATACCAAGTCTAAAAACTATCCCAAACCCCATATCAAGCAGCAAGATTAACATAGATGTTGGTTGCATTTCTGTTATTCTATGTAAATATTCTACATAGGAYATATGATGTGCATGCATAACCCCATTCAGACCTGATGACATTGAAAGTTAATAACGCTTAACTTGTGTTAAATAAAAGTCAAATACATGCACAAACAGCTTAAGCATGCAAATCGGCTACTGCTGCTGTACATATAAGATACCAGACTTTACTGCCAAATATCACTAAGAAAATGTACACACAATTGGGAATACCGTATTTGTATAATATAGTATAAAACACTGTTATAATATGAGGATTCCCAGAAATTTGGGATGTTTGGTTTAAAAAACAGAAATAAAACACAAAACAGAGTTGCGTTCGTACACTTTATTAAATAATTTGAATTTCCTTGAMCACTGCACGTACATGATTATTCACAGCTTGAAAATATGAAATACTTTGGCTTGTTAAGCAATTAGTTAGAGTAATATTACATGTGCATACTGTATGTATTTAAAGAAAGGAAAAAGAAAAAAAGACAACACACGATCACAGACATACAGCTCATGAGACCGAAAAGGTCATTTCACAGTATAGCGGCGTGTACAAATCGAGTGATATCTGGCAGAAAAAGCTTAACATGTTTTGAAGAACGTATGACAGATTTACAATAGGACAATTAAAATAAAAAAAGAATAAGAAATGTGTTTTCACATGCATTTAAAGAAGTAAGGCAGGTTAAAGGTTAGTTGGATCTTCTGGATTATCTTCTAGATTATCCAGTTAACGAGCCAAATGTTAAGTTTAGGTGCGAATGTAGAAGGGCGAAGAACAGGACTAGCACATACTGCATAAGGCACAGAAGAGAAGAGGAAACACTGCTCATGAGATTTTTGGTCACATTTTCACAGGTAGCACAAAGTCCACAGTGGTTTCTYAGTTATTATTTATTAACTAAAATGTACGGTATTATCCCTGACCTGGCTAAGCACATAGAGGCAACAAATATAATTTATAAATATATAAAGRATATTTTCAGTTTATCTCAGATAGAGAACGTTATCTGAAATATACACACATGTTAACCTTATAAACTGCGAAACATAAAGGGAATCTCCACSTATTCTCAAATGCGATGCATCATGCAAATGTAGTGGAGACGTTAGTGCAAGTACTTCATGGGCTCCATCTCCCAGAATGCAATGCACCCYTTGAAGCGCAAAATCGAATCCGTGAGTATGACAGTGTTAAGTGCAGTACTGGCATAAAGAGGTAAAGAGTGTATGGATAAATAAAGAACGATGAAAAGACTAAAGAAGTGCCGCTGCATCACTCATTCTATACAGAGATGACGCTAGGGTTAAATCCCGCTGGCACCACTATGTGCAGGGAGTCAGAGGGCATTGTGGGTAACATCTTCAACCGGGAAGTGAAAAATAGATGAAAATGTCAATGAAAGAAATTTAAACTCATTAGATGATAAATGATGTCAAGTATAATTAGTAATATGGAAGTTGTTGTTGTTGATGGAGTTTCCCTTTAGGTCTGAATGTTACTATAATAAACTATTCTGTTTAAAGAMATTTTGGCTTTTAGAATTGTCTCCGGCGCTAATAAAATAAATAACTGCAAAACACACACTAAGTGTATCTTATTTAGACATCCAAGTGTTTATTTGGTAATGCGTTTTCTTATAATGTAGGTTGTATACCTTTTAATCTGTGTGTGTGTGTGTGTTTGTGTGTGCACGTGTGTGTCCTAACACCCCTCATGCCTCAGGTTTAGCCTCCTCCTGTGAGGTTGCTCCCGTACCGTTCCCCTCAGCGGCGGTTTCCTCCACGACAGGAAGTGCAGGAGTTTCCAGCTCCTTGGCTGCGGCCTCTACCGACTCCGCAACCTTCTCCACCTCGTGAGCCACTGCCGCCACCTCTTTGGCCGTCTCCTCRACGACACCAGCCACCTCGGCGACCATCTCCGCCGCCTCGACGACCACCTCGGCGACCGTCTCCACCACGGAGRCGGGTTCCGCTGGTTTAACTTCGGCGGCGAGCTCCACGGCCACCGCTGCCGCCACTTCTTCCACTTCCGCCTCAGGAGAAGCCTCGGCTGCTACCGCTGCGATTTCCTCTGCATCTTCATGTGCAGGAAGATGGAGAATTAGGTTAAAGTTCCATGGAAGTAATTTATCTGGTCAGTGGCTAAAACGTTACTAGAGGTAGACTGGAGATATGAAAGATTACCGGGTGAGTGCAAAAGTTTGCACACCCATTGGAAAAACCAATTTTTWWAAAAATATATTTATATAAAATTGCACGCTATGAATATAACATAGCATTTGTTAATAATTAATTCTTCACCTGCCTCTGACCCTTTATCATGTGAGCAGCTTTTACATTCCCCAAATTGTAATATTAATACCTAATATTATAATATAATGTAATACAGTATAATAATTATCGCTCAAATGATCTCAAATATTAATCGAGATGTGTAAAAACTAACCAAGTTTAATATTCTACTTTTTCTTCTTTTTTCATGGTGAAGCAACGAAAAGGCATTCTGTGTTAGAATATACTCCAGCAGTGTCAATCAAGAGTGAGCAGCGTACATTTTTGGAAGGAAATGAAATCTAAATACAACACCTGGAAAGCAGACTTGGACATGGCACATACATTTAAAGAGGAAGGCTGTCTGCAGGGCAAAGGGATCCACCAGTATCGGAAGATACCATTAATCAGGTCCGGGAAAAGTTTGTGCGAGACCCCAGAAAGTCTATAGAAACCCAGATTCCTCGTACGACACTTTGGCGTRTAGTGAGGAAACACTTATGAACGACACCCTACAGCTCGTTCAAACCTTAAACACAGACGAGAGGGAAAAGTGAAAGCAATTCTGTGTTGCCATGCATCAGAAACTTGAAGATGAGTTTAAAAACCGTCGAAATATTTTAATCCTCTGGGCTAAATTTGTATTATTTTATTATAAGCTAAGCACTGACATTTTTAGTTTCTGATCATTCTGATATTCATTCATCTTCTATAGTTCATGTATCATCTATACAGTAATTCCCAACTTGCCCGTAGTGTGTGATTGCGAACACTAAGTTGCCCGTACTATGTGGGGCTCACACACTACAGGCAACTTGAGAACACCAATTAACCTAATCTGCATGTCTTTGGACTGCGGGAGGAAATCAGAGTATCTGAGGAACCGCATCAAGCACGGAGACATCATGCACGCGCACAGATCCGAGGAGGAGGAACTCAAACCCTCGATCCTGGAGATGCGAGGTCACAGTGCTAACCTCAAACTACCTTTATATCGCTCCTCATGTGCAGGACTTCCTGTATATGAAAAACACTTCTTGGACGTCTACTTTAAAGAATCGAAAATGTGTAACTTTTTTGTTCGTTTCCCACTATTATGTCATAGTTTAGTCTCAGTATTGTTCTACAGTGATGATTTGTGAAAATACACCTAGTAAAGAAAACCCCTTCATTTGAGTAGGAGTGTCCAAACCTTCGGCTGGCACTGTGTGATATTTCCTATTTCCAGACTGGCATCAGTTAGACATCCGTTTCCCTGTTCCCATTCACTTCACTGAATCACTACATATACCTACTGCCGCTTTACATCTYATGGTGCAATACACCGTCTTTATTCTTCATTAAACACACACACACTTACATGAACTGTATATAATGTATTATTATATTTACTCTATTAGAATGATGGTTATATATGCTTTTATGTGTTCATCATAAACTTATCCCTGACAAAATAGGCACAATTTATACCAGCTAATATTTTAGAGCCTTGAATAATTACTTTTATTAATTATAATATATAATGTAAGAATAACTGTTACAGTTATTAATTTGATAAAACACACAAGTCTTATTATACTTMTTTAATTCTAATAGAAACTATCTGAGCTGGGTGTGTTTTTTTTTTATTTTATTGATTCATAGGTTTTACATAGATAAATAAATAAACTGAGTGCTGTGAAAAAGTATTTGCGCCCCCTTTGGGTTGGAACTGCATCAGGTAGGTTTGGACCGCCCTTAATAAATGTAATCAATTGCATTTTGTATTCACTCAGGTTATCTTTCTGTAATATTAAAATTAGTTCGATGATCTCCATTATTGAAGTGTGACAAATATGCCCAAAAAAAAAAAGGATACAAATACTTTTGCACAGCACGGTACCTTTTCCTTGTTATAAGCATTTTAACACTATATATAAGCATTTTTAGAGAACGGTCTTGAGAAACATGAACGCTTCATGGGCTCACCACTCTACATCCCTAGTGTACACACTGTACTACACATACTATAATGTACATGTAATAAACTGCTGCATCAGTGAATGTGCGTGTGTGTAAATAAATGTGTTTTATTTAATACAGACCTGGCCCATGGCCTCATACGCGATTTATCTTCTCTCAAAGCAAAGCTATTCATTAAATGAAAAAACAGTTACACGACACGCAGGAAAAACAGTAGAGAAAAGAGATGAAAGGGAAAATAAAGCAAGCAAGAGGAAGGTAAAGAGGACTGGAGCATTAAACCGACTAATGCTTTCCTGTAAAATGACATCACCACACAGACAGAACCAGAGGCGCTTTGGGTTGGGGTTTTTTTTTTTTTTGCTTTTGTTCTGCATTGCATGTTTAATGGTTTGAAAAAGAGAAAATATGACTTTGACATGGCTTCCTGACAAGAAGCTTAAAAGCACAGCCAGAGCAACACATTATGCAAGAAACAAGCTCTCCTGTCTAAAGTGGTTTGAGACACAGAGTGAGAAGAGAGGCAGAGTTTTCAGGCGAGGAAGAAGACAGAACGGGACAGACAGCAGGACTCGAAGTTAAAAGGAGGAGCGCAGCAGCCGGGAAAGGCAGACAGACGGATCCGGAGACTCGACTGCGCCGGTTAGTTAGTCGTCTGGAAAGAGTCAGAAGAGAGGTAGTTAGAAAAGAAAGGAAAAAAAGACAGACACACTACAGTACTCATGTATGTGACCAACACTTAAACAGTGGAAATAAAAGTGTATCCTGAGGTGACACATGCAGGATGTTCTAATGGTGAAAACATAAAAGGAACACTAGGGGGCGTGCATTTTCAGGAAAACCATTAATGGTGTGGTTTGACGAAGCAGATGACCAAAACACAGTGCCTATTGGGCTGATGTTATACATATAATACAGAAAATGTGTGTGGCCAAAGAAGCTCCTTTTGAAGAAATTTATTCAACATGGAAGTGACCTTAACTAAAAATCTCAAGTTTCTAACTTCAGCTGTTTGAGAGATGATTATATATGTGGTCCAAAAATGTCTCGCCTCAAACAATAATCATTTAAAATGAAAATTATTCATATTTCTTTAGGAGTATTGACAGTGAAATTGGTGTAATTAAATGAAGTGTAAAAATTGTTTTTTAGTAAAAGCTTAAAACGCAACAAAAATCTGTAGTGTCCGTAACCATGTTAAATTCATGTTACAATATCTTAACAATTAAACATTTTACAATAATACACTTTTTCAGGTTTGAAAACTAAACTGACCAAAATCCATCTGAATAACAATCAAGATCAAAGAAAGTTTTGAATGCAAAAAAAAAAAAAAAGTTTGACATTACAGACGTAAAAAGGCATGAAATTGCATTTATTTTGAATTTAAATTTTTATTTTGTTACTTTTTATCTGATAAAAATATAAATGTGTATGCATATTTACAAAAAAACAAAAACAAAGCATGGATTAGGATACAAGGAGCATTAATTATCATGAAAAATAATGTTTATATGCTGCTAAAATTCACAAAAAAAAAAAAAAAAAACTTTTTGACCTAGGTGAGACAACTCAAAGTTGATTATTTTCCCATCATACCACACTCTCTATCCTCCCCAACCAAAGGCAAAAAACAAAAAAACCAACAACAAAAAAAAAAACTTCAGAGCACAAATTCCAGAGCATTTATTCCAAGTAGAAAACTACAGACGTGCTGATTCTTTACCATGCCACTAGCCACTACATCAAGTGTTTACCATTCATGATTTTTTTTTCTCCTTCCACAAAGTTCACAGATCGGCCCTATCCTCCCCGTTTTTTTTTATAATGTGTTGAATCCAGTTCCAGTCATTTCAAATCTCCTTAGTTGTCTTCTTTGCTTGATACGGCGTAATAATTTTAAATAGAAACTAGAAATAGGGACTTATTGGCCAGACCGTGTTTATAGCCGTCATGTTAGAACAAACGCATTAACATAATGTTGTGATTTGTGAGATCATCCTCTTTGTGGCCAATCAAAACCAAGTATTTAAGACAGAATAAAAATAATTAAAAACGAGAAATATCCTGGTCTGGGTTTCTCTCTGCCGATGCCATTAGCAAAGTGACGGATATCGAATGTGACGCGTTAATTCGCCAAGTCTGCACAAACACAACAGCTCTATTCAGACATCTAATAAATGTGATCCGTCATGTTATTGAAGCACAGCTCTGTCCTGAACGCGAAGGAACGCTGTGCAGTGCTGCAGGCTTGGACAACGTTTTCGACTCATAGATCTACTTTCTCGCTCAGAACTTGCGTTTAATATTTAAACATCAAACATCGACGTTACCTTAAATCCAGGTGATGCACGGATTTCTAAAGTGCTTCATAGGATTAAGCCTAAACAAAATCACTAATAATAATAATAATAATACACTTGTACTAATGCATCGGTTCGGTTCTGCAGTTTACGGCCACATATGCTTTGATAAAATCCCTCGTGAATGGTGTTCAACTTTGTCTTGTTTTCGCCTTGAAAAATCGGCGGATGACTTGAACTGTACACATAAACATTCACCAACACTTTGATTTGATTCATATATAAAAAAATGTCTTAATTAAATGTTGTGTAACTTGCRCTTTTGATAGTATACGTCTAGATACCATCTCATTTAGTGAACTGACAACACTGAAGGCGTCCAAAATACACATCGTTTTGTGCAATTCACGCACATTCACATTTCAAACAAACTCAAATAATTCGTCTGATTGTGTAAAGATGCTCTGCGACAATGTCAATTGTTAAAAGCTCTATACAAATAAAAGTTAATTGAATTTCATTAAATCCTTCATAACGGCTCTAATCTGAGGTGCTGGTTGTTAATTGGTGATTTCTGAGGCTGGTGACTCTAAATGAACTTCTCCTCTGCAGCAGAGCTACAGGAGGTTTTGGTCTCGCTTTCATGGGAAGGTCTTCATGAGAGACAGTTTCATCCTGGAGCTTGATGGGTTTTACAAACACAATACTGTTCTTATAAGAACTGTTCCAGAACAGCCGACCTTCATGCCTCAATATAACAACTGACAGTTAGTGTTATTTAAATGACCTAATGACGTGTGTGTGATTTTATAGTTTTGAATAAATCCAGTATTGTTCTATGAAATAATTAGACGGTGTGTACAGACTTGACTCATGTCTCATACTAATATAGACATGTTTAAATGTTTGTACATCCTCTTTCTCAAAAAWAAAWAAATATTGAATTAAGTTATTTTTTACTTAATCAAAATAAACCCACACCAATTTCATAAGACATATGATTTATGAAAMAAAAAAYTGAGATCTTCAGTTCAAGTTCACTCTGCACTCGTTTTCCGTAATGAACTTAAAAAAAAAATCTCATTCTCAAACCAGTGCGGCTCATGAGGCTATTTCTGGTAGGTAACCTTCCTTCAAGGTTAAAAATACACATATTGCTGTAGAGAGAAATGACCTTTCACCTACTCACCCTCATCACACTGGGAGGGGGGAAAAAAGCGGATCTCTCACTGACTCGCTGTGTCTCCCCCTCCTCTTCTGGAGCGCACGGTTAGCACTTTAAACACTGACTAAACTGACCGGTTAGTTGAGGAATGCTCCGCTGTGTGTGTGTGTGCATGCGTGTGTGTGTGTGTGTGTGTGGACTTACTCTTCGTTGTCCATGGTTTGTGTTTGCCCTCGCTCTTGGGCCGTGCCGCGATCTCGGTAATCCGCTCAGTAAAGCGAGCGCTGTCTCTACACACCGTCCTGTACGCCTGCAAATAATAATAATGAAGAAAATTAAATCAAGTCAAGCTGCCTTCTTTTTTTTTTTACGCCGTGCCAGCTTCTACGGCTATACTCATGATGAGAGTCAGTTTTTGTTATTCAATATTAAAACTAAATTAAAAATAAAAATTTTTTTAGAACTTTGCAACTAAATTTGGATTTACTTGTTTAAAAACTGTTTAAATAGTGTACAGAAAATAAAACGAGGAGTAAAAGGAGCGTTTACAAGAGTAAAAGAATTACAGTCGAATAATATATGTTTGATGGACAGAAGGGATTTACACGATGATGAAATTTCTCTTGAAAGTAAAAATGTCCATTTGATTATTAAAAGGAAATGTATGTTTTGCTCCAACCTGGGGATTTAGTTCGTGCAGTTTGTTATTTAGACACCGATCCTGTTCTGATTTATGCTGTTTATTTTTGATGTACACATTTAAAAGGTATACAGTAGAGAGCGTTTGATTGATTGGTTCTGCTCGCTCATTACCAGGGACTCCTGAGTGTCCGGGTGTCCGACAGAAAATGATATTAAGATGATTGGATTCTAAACATGATTAGTTAGGATTTCCACGATTGTTGGATGATCGGTTTTTCATAGTTTCTGATGCTTGGAGGCCTGAAACAACGAAGGACTTACATAAGTCACGGCAGCAGCGAAGGCTCCGCCACAGAGCAGGACTAACATGATGTTCTCTCCAGTACCACCGGGAACAGAGGACATGAGCCTCCGAGGAACGACTGCAGAGAAAGAGGGGGGGGGGATGGGGGGATATCAATAATTTAATGTTCTCATAAGATAAATAAAGTCATGTCAGCTTCTGCGAAACATCAACTAAAGCTTTTCTATGTATTTTTAACCAAAGACAAAATCATTTGCACTAATGAAAGAATGCCGCGTACCTGCGTAATCTGAAATTAGATTTAAATAATAATTGATCAATTAAATTATTACACAAGTACATATATATTACATCAAGATGGCAAAAGACCATCATCTCAGTATAACAGCATTGTAAACAATCCCCAACCCTCCCATATGGGCGAACAACAGAGTTGACATCAAAAATTAATTTTAGTCCACAGTTACCCGATCCTTGTTTACAAAGTTCTCTCCAAAGAGAGTCGTTGTGGCGTCGAACAGAAGAGACACAACACATCTTAAACAGATAATAAAGAGAAAGCTTTCCCTTGAAATTTGACAATCTATTGTTCGGTTTGACACGCGCACACACACATAATATTTAAAGAAATTTCATAAGTGTTTTTTTTTTTTATATATATAAGCTATAAAAGATTATTGATACACACACGTAACATCTCAGAAAAGCGTATTATAACATTCACAATATTGATGCTATTAAATCATCATCATTTTCTTACTCTATATTAAACAAATCTAGGCCTAAGATTTATTTGTTAAGGCTAATCTGGTAATGTTCCAGGATTCAAAGTGTACTCCACACACACACACACACACACACACACACACACACACACAATCTCGCAGCGTGTTTGTCTAAGAGATGGCGTGTGGTGACAGAGTAAACTAACACATTTCTGACGTCCTGCTCTCCATTAATCCAGCAGGATTATAGCAGCATGTATACGGTTTGGGTTTACACTGGGCAGGCGTTTTAACAAGGACGTTCCTCTGCTAATTCCTCAGAACAGGTGACAAGCAAAAAAAGTGTTTGTGTCGTAAAAAATAATCCTAGAACACTTACTGTAGCTGCAGCGTTTAAGTTACAGTACACCGCAAAACCCAAGAAGAAAAATTTCAGTTCAATACACATCACTCTGGAACAGGATCAAACCACATGACCTTTATCCATCGCTCCAGAGTCCAATCTTAATGCGCAATCCCCAGTTTTTTGCACTCCTGTGCAGTCAAAGCCCTTATTCTGATGAGTCTCATTTATCACTGGTTTTCTCAGTCACACACAGCTGTTTAGTCCCAGTCCAAGGAGTTCTCATGACTGTTTGGGTTTTTTGTTATTTTTTGCAGTTTATTTAATTTTTTTACCTTGCAACTTCACAAAGTGTTTAAGTGATCTCCATTCATTTTTGTTCCCCCCGACCAAATTTCTTTCACAGGTTTTTAAATTTTTTCTAAAAGGTTCTTAATAGAGATTAGAAAATGGATGAGGGAAAAAAAACTGGGGAGAAAAAAAATTGAATAAAAATCATTGAGATCACGTAACTCGCACTTCCGCCGCCAAAATATGGAAAGAGTGCGCTCCGAGTACAAACTGAGTGTCTTTATATTTTAGGCCAAACTGAAAGTAAAACTTAGCTACTCTGAAACCTACTCAGTAATTCTCTCCATGCCTGTTTAACAACGCACGTGTAACTCTAATCCCAGTATTAAATGCATTAAATGATGTATTGTGTAATGTTTGCGAGATCCCGCAAAAAAATTTTCCCCCTAGTTTACATTTTTTTTCACCCATGTCCTGTTAGCCTATTTTTTTTGTTTGCCTCGCATTTCTTTTTTCAAGATGGAATTTTTTTTTTCATCCATGTCCGTTTAGCGGCTCAGCATGTTTCTTTATTTTTAATAAAAATCAATTTTATTAACAAAAAAAAAAAGTTTTACATTATAAAAAGATTATCAGTCAGAATTGGCTGTTTTTCAGGTTTCTTGATACTCCTACACTTGGCAAACTCTGAACTATTTACACACTCATATCCCATGTGGTAGGAGTGAATTATTAAGTTTGTTTAGAAATAATAATTATGGCGGAGGACAGAGATAGATGCTGCTGAGTGATAAAGTAGGTTTTTTTGCTTAAATTAATTTAAAGTTAAATGTTACATTCTTGTATTTTAAGTTAGTTTGCATTGTTTAAATGCTGCGCCTGGTTAATAAGTGAGAAAACTAATGTTATAAAGAACAAGATACATTTAATTACTTATTAAATTTTAAGGGTTTAAAATTGTAAAAAAAAAAAAAAAGGGGGGGAAATTTTAATATCAAATCGGGATATTTTTTTTAAAAATGTGAGACTTATACAATCGCTATTTTAATTGAATGGCCACCGAGGTATCGTGATAATATCGTATTGGGAGGCAGGTTCCCCAGTAAACATGCAAGTGTATTTAAAAACGGAGAGCAAAAATAATGTAATCGCTGGTCAGCGAGGGGAGCAATCATTCCTTGGCGCGGTACAAATCAATAAGGTTTTATCTGAACAAAAATAACTTCCTTTCCTCCGACCAATCAGAAGCCAGATTATCAGAATTTTATATATTCATATAAATAAAGACAGATAATCAAGTGACCAATAAGAACATAATATATACCATGGCATAGAAAGACATTTTAAACCATGACATGTTGTTGGGTTTGAAAATGGGTTTGTCACACACACACACGAATGAACAGACGTGCACGCATGCATGCACATGTACACACACGCACAGGGTCATTTTTCCAGCCCCTCCTCCTCTAACCCCTTCCAGCTCTAACCAAGGTCGTAAATGTAATATCTTACTAGTTTTATGTTTTATCTAATAAACAACAAACAAAAAAAAATAGCTAAAAAACAATGTGTGATAATGCTGTATAGTGGTGTGTGTTTTTTTTTTTTTTTTTACACGATTGTGCTGTGTGTGTACAAAAATAATAATAATAATAAATCACGACCTAGCTTACAGTCTTACAATAACTGTATGAAAGTTAAACAGAAAAAGGGGGGTCAGAGTAATAAATTCACTCTTAATGTAATAAAACAGTGTGCACAGGGGTAAATGTACTAGACGTCCTTTATTTCAATGCATGGTTGGTTAGGACACTTTTTGATTAAAATCAACTAAAGACAAATACTTTATCACATTGCAAATTGTTGTTGAGGATATTTAAAATATCCTTTAAACAAATCCTTCCTTCATGCATTARCACGCCTGCACATGTAACACAAGTTAAATCTAATGATCTGACCTTCACCTCCCCTTTAAAAATGCACGTGCACGTTTTAAACCAAAAAATTTCAAATCTTCCATTTAGTGCATGCATTATACATTGTTTAGATGMTTGCCTAGCACATAGAGGACTTTTTTTCTGTGTCAGATATTACATTTCAAGGTTAGACAGGTTACATAAAGCATAACTTTAAGGCATGTTATCTCTCACCATCTCTGTGCAGGATTACACGGTGTGTCATGGAGTGTCTGCTCAGAGAGGAAAACCTCTGCAAAGCCGCCCTGCACGGATACATCATCACCTTCTCCCAGGGAGARACGACTGTAGAGAGGACAGAAGAGACAGAGCTACAGCAGCGGCTCAAGTGAGACAGCAGAGAGCAGAGCTCGAGAAATTAAAGGGGACGCGTGAGAACCGCGTGAGAGTCGGCTCGTTGAACCGAGTCTTTTTAGGTGAGTCGATTTGCATATATGAGCTGCTTAATGCACACTGATTTAATCATAACTAGCCTAGGATTTCGATTTTTTTTGTAACTGTGAATAGACTTGAACAATCCTCATCAGAAAACCCAGAAGATAATAATAAAATATAAATTAACCGATTCGGTGATTAAAGAGTCAACACATTTATGCGCGAGTCAAGCCGAATGAACTCGTGCGTACTACTCACTGTGTGCGTACTACGTCACACTCATACGGAAGTGTAGTCCTGCTTTTAATATTATTTTTTAAAATATATTATTATTATTATTATGAATAAAAATGAATTGTTTTGTTATTGTTATTGTAAGCTTCTTTTGTTTTAGTAACAAAGTTTTAATGTTAATAAAATATTAAAATTGTTTAATTTTGTCAGAGCCTTTAGCTAGCCAAGCTTTAGCTACTGTAGCATTTTTGTGCAGCCAAAAACCAACCGCATGCGAGTCTAATTCGTCCAGWCTCACGTGACTCTTTTGGCAAACGTAGCTGTACAGTGAAAAGAACAAAAGACTGTGCAAAACTAAAAAGACAGTTTTCCCCATTTTAATATTTTCTTGCACGTCACAAGTAAATATAATTTCTGACAGAAATTACAATGTTTAATCCGAAATTTCGATCCTATGTGTAAAATATACTGATGAAACTATTAAGACCAGCTGAACTTGCATGAGATACGATACAACTCTTCCCATAAGAAATAATGCGAATTATAGGTTTCTTGCCTGCCATGTGGAAGTCCAGGGTTTGATTCTCAATCAAAGCCCAAATCCCAGCCACTGGATGCATTGTGGGTCCCAAGCCCAGGTAAAATGGGAGTGTTGCATCAGGAAAGGCATACGGTGTGAAACCTTTGTCAAGTTGTCTACGGATAGGAGAGTCCACTGTGGCGAAACCTTGACGGAAGCAGCTGAAAGTCCAACACTATAATCATATTTTCGCATATCAAAACATTTTAAAAAGAGATGTAAATGAAATTAAATATGAAATAAATAGACATTAAACATCACTTAACCCTAATTTATGATTTYTTTCTTAATTCCCATTGAAAGTGGCTCACATTTCTTCTTGCTACCATTTTTGCTAACTTTCTTGGGACTCATGGCACTATGTATTCACTCAATATTGCACAAAATGCAAAAAACCTACAAAARAATATGTAAACTTGCTTCGCTTGGCTTTCTACTGACACAAGTTTTGAACGGCTCATGGACATACAAACAACTTTTGRTTTGTTTCATTCATTCGTACACTGAAAATGCTTCGTATGCTGATGAAAAATTCTGGCTAAATTTCAATACTTGAAGCGAGAATTCGTAAGGGAAGTCATTTGTATACCGAGCCTCTGCTCTATTTATATTACCCTTAAATAAAATTGTCTTTTTAAAAGTCAGTGCAAGCCACACTGTCCATCACAAAAACAAAAAGTCACTGTTTCAGAGGAGTTGGCTTATTGGCCTGCAGCAAGCAAAGAAACCATAAAAATGCCTGAATTTGATTAAGAACTGTCAAAAGCATTATTTAAACYTGGAAGGACAGTGGTGAACCAACAATTTTTCTCTAGTAGTGTCCAGTAAGGTATATCCGATATGAATATTTGAATTGACCCAGGTGTTCGYACTGTACATCTTTCTGGTTGCTATTTGAGACGCCTGYTGTTTGGCCAGGGGCTCTTAAATAACTTCAGCATGGGATCTTTTCTTCTCGATAAGACCCGTAACTGTCCATTTTGCAGTTAACACCACTACACTGTTATTTTTTTAAGTTTTCTACACATCTCCATACTATGGAGATTTTTTGCCTTTTTACACATCTCATGAAAAATTTAAATATTACTTCTTATGCATTTCAGAATATTTTAATCCTGTGTATACATTTGATTTGTGTTAATAATTTTAGACGTGTTATAGGCTATGTTGATTTGACATTGAAAGAGGCGCTGTTCAAAGGTYATATCTTGTCCTTGGGAGAAATAATTCTTTAGACCCTTTATTCTTCACAAACAGTGAAGTATTATTGTTCTTTCACAGTCTGAATATATAAAAATATGATAAGGTATTGATTTAAGTTCTACCACCATTCTACTTTGATTTGGACCATACAGACACAGGTGTTAATGATATTTGCACTTATGTGACAAAGTCTTTGCTTCTTTTGGTGCTTGACCCAAGGACATTGGTTTGTGAATAAACCCACTGTAGYCTGACTGTATGCTCCAAAGAGTGTATTTTGTTCTCAATTACGCATGTTACCTAAGATTCCACAACACTATYACTTCCTAACTCACCAAAAGGATCAGAAATTCTTACTGCACCTGAGGTTAAATAAGCAAAGCTAAAATCTGCTCAGATGATAATGCATCYCTAAGGATTCTACCAAAGGTATTATATAGCTAAATGAATACCATCACCACATGCATATTTTACCTTTAACTTATCAGCCTACTGTACATTAATAATTACAGACAAAAATCAAATCTCTGTAACATCATCCAACAGACAAAGAAACAATGAACACATATACATCTTTATTACACAGTTATAAAGGACACCAAAGCAGTGGAGCACACAGGTACAGGAAAACATCTGAAAAAGAAAAAWATATATTATTATGAGTAACTAGCAATGTCTAATTGCATTTATAAAAATAGTTTTGACTCCTGTGTCTCAACTGAAGATTTACTCAGCATATAATACATACTTTWCACAGCACAAGTCAAAGATTAGACAAAAAGTTTATAAATAGTTAAAAAGAACTTTGTCTAATTTTTTACGCAAGTAATTTTTTACGAAAAAAAAAATGTAAAATGTTTCTTAGTCAGGATATTTGCTGTGTGTGAACATGGCTGTATCGAGTAAAAGCTGAAAATCTTGGACAGGCTTGATTCTTTTTCTTCTTTTTTTTTTGCTGCCTAACTTGTTGATTCAAAAAAAAATGTCAGTGAAAATCTCACAAAAACATAAGATGCAAGTGCTTTATTATTTTCTAAATATTTTTTTTTATTCGCAAATGCACTTTTTTTTTTTAAACAAAATTGTCGATATTCGATCATTAATTGCTGTACTGAGTATCACATTCATGACAGATTCAGACTTTTCTTGGAAAGATCCCGTTTATAGACAGTACTATGCAAAGGTTTTGTCCCCCCACCCTCCTTTCTTCATATTTTAA